>VDFB02057893.1:0-48878 GCA_007258455.2 Sequoia sempervirens
AATTATTATTTTAAATATCATATTGTATAATACCTCCATGTATAACATGAAAGTAAATAGATATTCAAAATTCAATTGACTATTTTTATTTTGTCTCTTCTTTTGATTAAAGCTTAGTAGTGAACATTATTCCACATAAATATCTATTGTGTGACCATTTTTAAAATAACATTCTTGCTCACATAATATAGATGTTTTATTAATTATAAGTCATAGTAACAACCAAATTGTTTGATATACATGCAAAGAAACCAAAAATAAAAAAATTCAAATAAATTTAATGACAATAATTAAAATGCCTACTTATCAATGAAGCCAAATGAAATACGATATGCATAACATTCAATTCTTTACTTGGAAAGAATTAATTTATCTTTATATGGAGATATCATTAAAAAAAAAAGTTTCAAGCTCTTCTTGTTCTAGAAGTTGTTAGATGTATAGCAATTAAATTATAGTGAGCTTCATATTTAATTTTCATTTATGAGATTTGTTATTATCAATTTTTTTAATGTTCTTTAGTATAAACCATCATGTGTTACACAAAATTTAGCTTCAGGACCTTTGGTGAGAGAGGCTTATGTGTGTGTTAGATTATTTTTATATAAACAAAAAATCTACCTAGGACATAATGTCTATGAACTAATCACAAATCTAGATTGGAAAATAAATATATTCAATATTCATTATGTTGAGGCAAACTAAAAATAGTAAAGTACAAATATATAATCGCCTTGGATGCATGAATAAAAGATGACACGTTTTCAAGAAGTCACGAGCCTGATAAATTCACTTCCTTAATGAGGATATAAAATTAATAAAAATTGAAAGTGATATATCTATTAGTAAAGAGGATTAGGAGATTATTATACTAAAGTATATATTTCAATATTAGGGCCTCTTTGATGGTGAAAAAGTTAAGGGACACATAAATAAATATGTTAATAAATTATTATTCATCCTCCCATTTTATAGTTTTGAACAGAAAGAAAATATTTTTGGTTTAAAAGTAACACAAAAGTAGGTACATTGAAAGACAAACTTTTTTATTTAATTATGGTAGAATTTACTTAATAAATAAGGGAAATTTATGAACCCATATATTCATTAGGATAAAGGCAAATGTTATGAGTTTTTGTGTAAATCATACCATTTTGGGATTATTATTGGTCATGCACTCACTCGTGCATGATAAATATATGGGTGTATATGGCTTTGAAACGAAAGTTCTACTAACTGGGTCTTAATATTACAAGGAGTGTTATTTTGGTGCAAAGTTCTACTACAATAATCTTTATGTAGCGTTGCACTTTGATCACATGTTATGGCCTTTGATTTTCCATGCATTACTGATTGAGTTTGGGGTGTACAAATTGACTTAATAACTATTTTACCATTATTCAAGGGATGCATACTATTTAAGTTGTTTAGAGACCCACCAAACACCATGAATAGGAGCTATTTAATACATGAATTGTTAATTTCACCGACAAATCTTCTTATTAGAAAAAAAGACCTAGGGATTTGAGGTGTTGCTTATATGATGGAGTCCTTTATTTCTCTATTTTGAATTCATAATCATGTGAATAAAATATGAATTCTATCACTTAAGAATTTTAGCACATTTGAATGATATTGAAAGATTTTTTTTCGAAGGGATTCAATGTTGGGATCTCATTTGAGTTGAGTATTTTTAGAGAAGGAAGAGGATAAAATTAGAATTTTTAAGGGGATTCAAATTTATAGAGGTTACAAGGCTCTTTAATTGGTGCCCTCTCTCTTTTTCAAGAGTTTGATTTTATTGTGATTATTTAATAAGTTTATTTAGCATGTTTATTTTAGGGTTTTGATCATTTTTTTTTGTTAATGATAGGGGTATTCTTGCAACCTCATCTAGTAGTCTAGTAGCCCATATCTTGGGTACTTGGGGTTAGCAAGGGTGAGACTAGTCACCTTCAGGGGGACCCATCAGTCGGCAAGCCAATCCCAGTTGGGTAAATATATTTTAAAAGGAGAGCATTATGGGTTGATCTATTTCAAATATATAACTTATTTTGGATGTTTAATCTTAAGTTCTAGAATCTCTATAATTATTGAAAAGAAGCTTGGTTTTGGTTCAAGAATTAAATTGTTCAAAATAATTTTATATGTGTTTTGTTTAGATGTTTAAACTAATTTTATTGAGGAAGTAAAGACAATACAAAATTTACTATCGTGGAGTGAATAGTAGTTAAGAATATCATATATTCATTGTAGTGTATTATATGACATCTCTTTGAGGCAATATGTCAAATAGTTTACATTCTTTGTCTATGCTTTCACATTTTGCATACATTTCTACAAAGGTAGTTGCAACTATAACATCAAATAAAAATCCCCCTCCCTTTATGCTTTGATATATTTTTGTATCTTGTTCCAAAGATCCCATTTTGGCATTAGTGGTGATCATGCTAGCTAAGGTTGTTGAGTTTGGATTCACACCTATGAATTTTATTTATTTTAAAGTTTCTAAATCTTTTTCATCAAATTAATTGTGAGAATACCATGAAATTATTGTAGTTGATGAGACCATATTTATTTGACCCATTTTTTAAATAGTTCACTTGTCTTATCTATATTTCCACATATTATATATATATATATATATATATACCAAAGAATTTCCAGCTATAATTTCTAAAAAATATAACCCTCCCATTATGCTTAAATGGATATCCATACCCTGTTCCAAAGCTTATATTTTAGCATAACTAGGGACGATACTAGATAAAAGAAAATATAATTTGGTTGCACATCTACCAATTGAAATTGCTTGGAAATTTCTAGAGCCTTCAACAAATATATTATTTTTTATATCCTATAATCCTAATATTCCATGAAATGACATCTCTTCATATGTAGCATTATGTCATATAGTTCACATGTAATTTCTATGATTTCATATTTTTCATGCATGTATATCATGACAGTTGCAACAATAATATTGGACAAAAACCTCTCTTCCTTTATGATTGTTTGGATTTCCATACACTAAATTAAAATAACTTCCATTTTGACACAAATGGGGAGGATGGTAGAAAAAATACAGAATTTTGATTTGCACCTAACAATTCCATTTATTTGAAACTTTCAAAAGCCTTTTTCAAAAAAAGAAGAAGTGCATATCATATAACTATAGTATACCATGGGACCAATTTTTTTTAGGTATACTATTAAGTAATCCACATTACTTGTCTATGCTTCCAAATTTTACATACATGTCTTCATTTTGATGAAATTTCATACCTTGTTCAAAAGCCCCTATTTTAGAATAGGTAGGGAATTTTTTCATAAATGATATGGAATTTAGATTTATACATAAAAATTGCATTTGCATGAAATATTCTAATGAATCATCAATAAATTCATTATTATGTATATCCTACAATCATTATGTTCCATGAGATAACATCTATTTGGGAAATTGTGTCCAAAAATTCATGTGCCTTGTCTATGGTTCTCAATTTTTCATACATTTCTACTAGGGTAGTTACATCTATAACATCTAAAAAAAATCACTTTCCATTATTATTTTATGGATTTGCATACCCTATTATAAATCTCTCTTATTGTTATAGGTAAGGAGGATGCTAGAAAAGTTATTGATTCTAGCTATATACTTTCCAATTAAATTATCGAAAAAAGGTTCTATTTATACTTTTCAATAAATCTATTTTGTGGATATCTTGAAACTATTGTAGTCTAGGAGACCACCTCTTTGAGATGTATTCTTCCAAAAAAATTGCATTCCTTGTTTATGCTTCCACATTTTGCATACATATCTACTAGAAAATTTATAACTACAACATTTGAAAAATTCTTTATCCTTTATCCTTGGGTGGATTATCAAAATTTATCTTTTTCTCTCATCTAACCAATTAAATGGGGATTTACCATCTATTTTTATTAATTTAAATCATCATTGGTTAGCATTTCTCTTAGGAATAACTAGTTGAGTAGCACTTTCTTAGTTTTTGAACTAAATTTTTTCATATAGATTATTAGATTGACTCTTCTCAACAATTTCTTGATAATAGAAATCAACCCCTATTAGATCCCTCTATTTTAAATTCAATATTTACTATTGATTTCTTACAATATGAAACTTGATTTCCCAAATTTCATATAACCACTCAATAGACCATAGAGCATATAGACCCATTCAATAAATTTTTGAGTGGAAATATTCTACAATGGTTGTGGGAACTTACACTTGTAAATATACACTCTCTCATATATAATAAATTTGAAGGAATGCCTTTTTCCTCTAAGTTTAATTAATTTAATTCTAAAATCATAGACTTGGATAGAAATGAGTACAAATTATATTGAAAATATGTCCTCATTGACCCACAATATCTTATCAAGAATACCTTACAATATTTTGAGAGATTTGAGTACTTCGATTCTTGATTAAGAGATTGGAGTATTTTTTATGATCTTGTAAATTCTTGTATGCTTTTCTCTTGCATTTTAATACAATCTAGAAAATATGAAAGGAATTATGAAAATTTATTAATCCTATATTTGCATGTGTGTTTTTGGTGAGATCTTGTATTTGTAGCTATTTTGCCTATAGTGTTAGCATTTTTTACTATCCCATTACATCCTGGAGGCTCAAGAAAATCAGATTTAGATTTTGTTTCACTCAATTTGGCCACCATATGACATTGTAGGAAATAAGGGTTTGAAGCTCGGATTTGGAAAATAACTTTTTAAAAGATCACCTTTTTACCAAAATGGACCTTATCATTACATTCAAGAGGTCGAGGAGATAAATTTTGACATAAAATTTGATGATATTTAGTTCCGAGAGCTCTCAAGGAGAAAATAATTTTCCTAAGAAGCCATATGAGCCTCCACTTAGGCTAGTAGCTTAATAACCACCAATGACCTTAGAGCCACCCATGGGCTTAAAGCCTCAAGAGGCTTTCAGACTATTGCAAGTCATAAATAAAAAAAGGTAGCCATGTGCAATAGTGATTGCTAGAGTTCAACTAAAAACTGTCAAGTGTCTCACTAATCACCGCCTAAAGTCAACCATTACACCACATTAGAGTTCCATCTCAACCAACGATGTCATCCATGTGTCACCTAGGGGGCCACTAGGCCCTCCATATAGGCCAAATTGGGATTTTTTAAAGTTTGCATAGCTTTTGGCCCAGTTATCAAATTTTGGAAAATGAGATATCAACAAAAATATGAAGATGAGCACTTTCGATGCATGGAGGATTGAAAAGAATTTTTATTATTATTTCCTAGATATTACATGTTGACGTTGTTTGTTATAGTTTTCTTCAACAAGTCATAACTTTCATCTCAGAGCTATATTTTTCAAAAATGAATAGGCATTAGAAAGGTATTGAAGAGAACTACAACACTATAGAGATACTTTTTCTAGATTTTGTATTGGGTTAATTTTTTTTTTATCAAAAGTTACATTTTTGGCTGTTGTGGGCCTAGTAAGCATTGTAATCTGGTTAAAGCCTTGTAATCACACTAATCATAAAGTTCCAACATTGTAATACCTTGGGGGGAAATTTTTGAGACTAGTGGAAAGGGGGGTGTCTGATGGTGTCTCTTTTTCACTTTACATCATCTTTTTGTGCACTCACAAGAAAATTTCTTTTCTTCTTCAAATGGATCAAGTAATAGTTCATGGACTAATACCCTACAACTATTTTGATTGGAAAATTAAAATATCCCCCTACTTAAAAAAGTACATGGATTACATAGGGTAACAATGGGACTAGAAATTAAGCCAACTATTGATGAAAAAAATCTAAAATGGATAAATAAGTGTGATTAAGAATTTGGAACCTTATGTATGTTCATATCTCTAGATTTTCTCTTTCATGTTGAATCCTTGTCTTCACTAAATGAAGTTTGAAAAACATTGGAAAAACTCTTTGGTACACAAGATGAATTAAGAGGCCATCAATTGGAGAATGAGTTGATAGGGTTAATCCCTTCATTTTTTGATACAATACAAGACTTCTTCACCAAACTAAAGGCCATAATATTGTAATTGAAACAATATGGAATTGAGAAAGATGATTCACAATTGATCTTAAGTATTCTCTCTAAACTTGGTCCAGACTACTCAATCTTTGTTTCTATATTCTATGCCACTATTTAAGTGCCTTAGGAGCTTCCTACATAATGCCTTATCTTGATGTGTTTACTAATGAACTCACAAAAAAATAGGACAAGTTGGTTCAAATGGGCACTATCAAATCTTCTAAGTCTCATGCATTGATTAAAAATCAAGGCACTAAAGTTTAGAAATTTGATAATAACAAAAAAAAAGAAAAAAAAGAACCAAAGAGAGAATGCTTCACATATATCTTTGTCTTCTTCTAATGTAGACACTAAAACTTCTTCAAATCAAGGAAAATCTAAAAATAAGAAGGTTAAATGTGCTTATTGTAAGAAACTTGACCATGATTAACATAAATGTAACAATATAGGGGTCACTACATCTCAATCCTCATCAAACCAATAATCTAATAAGAAAAAGGAAAAAGGCCATCTACAGAAATATAAAGGAAAAACTCTTTGTGCTTATACAGATCTTGGATCAAGGGGATGGATTTTGGATTCAAAAGCTTCTCATCATATGAATTCTTTATAGTCCATGTTCTCTTCTTTTGAGCCTTGTGTCATGCCATATTTTTTAATAGGTAACAATACAAATATGAATGTAATTTGGAAGGGATATATTCATATCAGGGGTGGAACATGCAATGATGTATTGTGCATACCTCATTTATCTAATAGTCTTCTTTCCATATATCAAGTTACTCATTATAAAGAAGGGAAGACTATTGAATTCAATCCTAATTTAGTTATAATCAGACATTTAGAGAGTAAAGAGATTAAATTGCTATTGGGATCCAGTCATTCTTTGGCCAAATTTATTTTGTTAGAAGATTTGTTACAAAATTTGTTGAAACTACAAGATCCATCTTTAAAATGTTGAGAAAGAAAGAAATAGTTGAATGGGGTGATGAGCTTTTTAAATCCTTCAATAACATCAAGAAGGCTATCAAAGAGGAATTGGTGCTCAAATCACTTGATTTTACTAAACCTTTTTAGTTGTTTTCTTTTGCATCGTTCCACACTATTGTTGTTGTCCTATTACAGAAAATGATGAAGGGTATGAACAACCCATTGCTTTCTTTAGAAAATCACTTTAGGCAGTAGAATTAAAGTATGATATCTTGGAAAATAGGCCTATGCCTTGGTGAAGGAAGTGAATATTTCTAGACCTTATTTTGTGGGTGCTAAGATATTGGCTTATGTACCTAGTGTTGTAGTCAAAGATATTTTTACTCAGCAGGAGGTTGCAAGACGAAGGTGTAGGTGGATCAATAAAATTTAGGAATTCAATATTGATGTTCAGATCACTACACTAGTTATAGGATAGGGTTTAGCCAGGTTGATGGATGAATCAAACCTAGAATTCAATTAGATAAATCAACTCAATGAAGATGCTCACACAAAGGAGTGCACGGTCCAAGAATGCATTTGGTATAAAGATGTTTTACATTATCTGAGAGATATGCCTTGCCCTAATCACATGACTGATAATCATAAAAGAACCCTAATGCTATAAGCAATCAAATATGTTATGATTGAGGGTTACTTATACTGGAGAGATAGGGTTGGTGTTATGTTGAGGTGTGTTGATGGAAAATAGGCAGAGAAGATTCTTGAAGAGATGCATGGTGGAGTTTGTGGAGGCCATTACATAGCCAAAACAATTTCCCATAAGATCTTGAGATCTGGGTATTGGTGTTCATCTCTCTTTCCGGATACACATAAAGTGGTGAGGAAGTTTGATGCTTTCCAAAGTTTTTCTAGTAAGCTGAATTTTTCTGGTGCTTTTCCCCTTAGAACACAAAATGTTGAGGCTCCTTTTCAGCAATGATGCATAGATTTCATTGGTGAGTTCAATGAAAACTCTAATGGTGGTCATAGTTGAATATTGGTTGCCACAGACTACTTCACCAAGTGGGTGGAGGCAATTCCTACAAGGAGAGCAACTAGTAAGGTTGTCATTAATTTCATTATGTACAATATACTGATCAAATTTGGTACCCCTGCGAAGTTAATTATGGGAAATGCTATGTGTTTCAAATATGAAGAATTCACTAATTTTTGCAAAAGTTATGGAATTTCCATGTCATATTCCTCCCCTTATCACCCACAAGGAAATGGACAAGCTGATTCTAGTAACAAAATCCTCATGAAGATCATGAAGAGAGTCATGGAGAAAAAAAAAAGACTTGGGATTCAAAGTTAAAATTAGCTCTATGGGCTGATAGAAATACCATAAAGAAGGCCACAACAAGATCTCTTTATGAACTAATGTATGGATTGGATGCAAGAATACCAATGAACAACTTATTACTAGTTTATAAATTCATCCGAGAATATGAAGAATTTATTGATGATAGCATGAGTAATAGGATCAATCAACTAACAGAATTGGATGAATCAAGAAGAGCAACACAAGATATTAACTGAAGAGGCAATTGCAGGCCAAATATTTTTTTGACAAGAAAGCTATGGAGAGAAGGTTTGTTGTAGAATATCTTGTATTAATTTGGAATGCAAGAAGTTGGGACAAGGGTAATCATGGTAAATTTGAGGCCCTTTGGATTTTCCCTTATGTTTTTTGGGGTAATCATGGTGAAAATTCCTATTGTTTACAAAATTTGAATGGTGAAATATTGGAATTGTCAGTGCACGGACAATTCCTCAAACCCTACTTTTCATAAATAGGACATATCCATGCACATTTGTATCATAGTTTCCTATTTTTTTGTTGTTGTTTTGAGTTTTGGTGGTCTGCTCTCCCAGAAATAACTAAATTCTTGCTCTACTTTATCAAGTAGACATCCCCAACTAGAGCCATTGGTGGTTCTTGTAAGATCCATGGTCATTTCCATAAATTTTGCCTCCTAAGCCTATGATTTTCCTCCATTTTGTTTATTTAGGGTTCAAAAATTACATAAAAGGCTTAAACCCTTGTATCATAAAAACCCTAACCCCTTGGCATGCACTTTTGTTCTAAAATGATGTTGACCTCCTACACCCCGGTTCCCAGTCATTCAAGTTAAAACTTATGTCTAGGGCGGTCATTCTTTGACTAGCCCTTTTACTTTGTCTTTCAGCCACAAGCCTAAATATTTTCATCCCCTAAGTCTTATGCCCTAGGGCAGCCTCCTTTCAAGCCATGATTTATACACATGTGTGTATTAACCCTTTAAGTGTGTAGGTGGGCCCTTGATCAAACATCGGATGATAAAGTGAAATCATTGAATGTATCTTAGTTGTTCCATGATATCCCCATAGGAATAAAATATTATTTTCTGAAAAGCTACAAGGTGAGTAGGCTTCTGCTATGTGGCGTGTATGTGGCACGGGTCCTGTGATCTTTAAGCCTGGCGACTCTGATGATGGGCCCTAGGTGGGAAGGCGAACAATGTGGTAGATGCTGATGTGTAGCTAGGTGGGGCTACATGATTGCTTAATGGGCCAACTCACATCATTGTTGTGAGTTGTCTTGTGCTGATACGAAGGACAACTAGCGGTAGCCCACCAGCCCCGTTTGAATATTATGGGCCCATGTTATTTGCTAGTTATATAGTGGGGGACGACCCAGATCTAAGGGTGGAGATCAACAGTGATGTTTTAAAGTTCATTAGCGATCTAATCTTGATTGTCCATCTCGCATTTGACAGCTAGAATTTAAATACTAACAACTAGTTGCTCATGTTCGTGGGTAAAGATTTGGCAGTAATGGTGCATCCATTTCTCAGCTACCAAGTCAAATATGGGTGGTTCCATATCATGTTTTTGTATTTCTTCTATGAAAAATTATTTTTTTTACGACGCCATTTAGTCCCTAGTATGTTGCAGTGGTTATAATTTTTGTTAGGGTATGTTCTCCTTGATTTTGATCGCGAATTTCCCAAGAGTGCCATGTGCTTGTTTTCAAAATTCCATCAATGTTGGTGTATGTTGGAGGTGTCAAGGATATTCATGTTTGGTTGTTTCATCATTTTGGGGGTAAGTTCTCGGTGGACTGTAGTTTGATCTGGGTGTTATGGTCTGAAACCCTAGTTTGGTTAGGGTTAGCAATTTTAAATTCAAAACTGAGTCATGCTTGCACTATAAAGGAAAATCTTGTATATTTTTTTTGGGTTCCATTCTCTCTAAATTTTTGTAAGTATTTGGTCTTAGTCCATATAGTGTTTTTTGTTTTACACCTAGAAAGGAAATGTTGTAATGTTTTCTCTATAATAACAATAGATGACCCAAATGTTCATTGCATTATGCTCTTAAATATTGTATTAGCTCTATCATCCTCT
Source organism: Sequoia sempervirens (assembly GCA_007258455.2). Taxonomy (NCBI): domain Eukaryota; kingdom Viridiplantae; phylum Streptophyta; class Pinopsida; order Cupressales; family Cupressaceae; genus Sequoia; species Sequoia sempervirens. The sequence goes on from VDFB02057893.1 coordinate 10,422, forward strand.
CTGGTTTTGTACTCACTATATTTGAATCAATATAATCAAGGATTGTTTTTAGTTTTCAATCACATTCGCTGATCATAAATGTTTGATTTGTTAGTTTATGTTCAAGGAGCAGAGTAATTTCTTTCAATTCATATGTAACTTGTAGTGATGATGCAATAGGGATTTCAAAGAAGTTTGATAGTTCTATTCTTTTGTTGGTTTCTTGTTGTAAGGAAACAAGTTTATAAGAAGCCAGGGTGGGTCTATTGTATGATTGTTACTTCATTTCTAGATTCCGTGTGGATAAGGCACTGGTTAGTCTATGTTCGTAAGCCTAAGTATGAGGTGGATCCAATTTCAATTCAAAAGAGAAAATTTTGATTTCTTGTATTTTCTTTTATGTTTATGCCCATACTACCATAAGATATTGAGGACAAGGGAGAGTTGTGTAGATAATTTATCCCACTGAAGGCTTTCCACCATTGTAGTATGATGATCTACCTTAATGTATTGGGATACCCACCTTGGTCCTATAGAGCCTAGAGTGCGAAGGAGAGGCTTGTTGATCAGGCATCTCCTATCCATTGGTCACTAACCTATGGTCTCTAAGTATAAGGAGTAGCTACCCTTTTAGGAGATGTAAGAACATCAGCTAGAAACACCAACAATTCCTAGAATACCTTGAATACTATTGCATCTTTATGCTTGATACCTTGAACCTTGATACTATTGATACCTTGAACTTTGTCAATGAACAAGAACATTTGATAACGATAGTATTCCTTGATGTATTGATACTATGCCTTGATGAAATGGTTTTGAATTGAAGCACAAAATTACTCATCAACCACTACCATTGCAAGTAACCCATCAAACTTAAAAGACTTGAATGACATGGAGAACATTAGGAGCATAATGTAAATGAAAAATGAATCATATTAATGCAAAACCAACAGTGACAATCCTTCATGCAAAAAAAATTGACATCAATGACAAATCAATGCTAATGCAACAAACTCCCCCTTTGGCATTGATGTCAACTTCACCAATTTTGCACCTTATTTTCACCCTTTTCTCTTTTTCTCTCCCCCTTTGAGAAAAATGACAAAGGAACTAAGCATGGTCATTCAAAATTGCAAAAATATTGTTCCCTTTTGTTGTCAAAGCAATAAAGTAACAATTGTCATACACTGTCTAAGAGCACCAAGCATTGTTATCCTCAAAGGACTATTCATAGTACCATACCACAACACCAACACTAACTAGTATTAGAACTACTGTACCACCCATGAAGCCCTTTGCAAGTCATAGTTTTGACTAAGAAGGAAAACTCATTATCATTAGTAATAGATGAGCAAAAATATTCAGGACATTGCACTATTGTAAACAATTAGTCTTGCTCCCCCATTGAAGTGGAATAAGTGGACTATCATCTCAAGTATAATAAAAATAAATATTACCATATAAAATCACTATTAGATCCAAGTTCCATTGTCAAAATATTAACCAACTAATAAAAAATCATCATTCATTAAAGCCACAAGAAAAACAACTACACCAAGAATATTGTCCAAGCCAAAAAATCTGGTTATGGGACATAATAACCCGACCAAAATAACCCTAGACAGAATAACCCGGTCACAATAACCCAGGGAAAAAATAACCCGGGGTCATAATAACCCAAGCCAAAATAACCCGTGGTCAAAATAACCCATGGACAAAATATCCCCATAAGAATATAGAGAAAGGAAAACAAAATTTATAAATTACATGTATGTTGCTAAAAAAACTTTATTATTCAAATTTTCAATTAAAGTATCAAATTATGAGTGATGCCTCTTATATAATCTAAAATGTTATGGTTGTCATAACCATCAACCAATCTTTTTAGTCTTTCTTTGAGTTCACGGTATTTTTTCCTCCTTGGTTGCCTAGTGTATCCAACCATATATTTCTCTATTCTATTCTCTTGGAGACTCTATTCTTTTTTCACTGCTTTGATGAATTTTTAGACTGAATTGTGCAATGCTTGAAGCAATTCACTAAATCCTCTATGCCATCCCTCAATAGTATTATTGGCTATGGGAAGATCATCTTGAGTAGCTGAATAGCAACTCCACATTGTGATTGGAAACTTGGGTGATCGTCTGTTGCCTCTTCTAGTTAGTCTACCAATCCATGTGTCTTCAAAATAATCAATTATGGGTTGCAGGGTCTCCTCATGTTTTGTATAATAAGGAGATTGTTGAAGTGTTTCAAATGCATCAATTACATCCACCTAAGGCATGAAAGCTAATGCAGCAAATTTCTTGATCTCATATGCAAATACTTCATTGGCACTGTAATGTGTTTGTAGACCTTCTTCTTGAACTTTCCTCCACAAGCATTGAGAGAAATGGAAAAAACATCCCCGAATAGTGACATTTGGAAAATTTTCAGAAATAGCTCCCATGAAACCTAATTCAAAATCAGTAAGTATAGATTTTGGGTTTAGATCAAGTTGAAGTTGTTTTAATTTCGCAAGTACTTGTGTATAAGAGGTTCTTGTTTTGTTGCTCATAAGAATATAAATGAGTGGAAATATTGCATCAGTTTTCAAGCCAAGAATCGTGTACAATTGTTGAAAAATACTTGGCACGATTTTAAATGTACCATCACTAAACCAATTTTTAGATTCTTTTAGTAATTGTAAATTTTGTGTGGTGGTGAATATTAAAAAATGATTCTCATCAGTATTGTCATGAAAAATAAACTTTTCCCCTCTATCGGTAATTGTATATTCAACTGGTAAGATAAGATTTGTCGATGTGTGAATATTAAAAACAATTCTCATCATTACTAGCTTGATCTAAAATGACCATGGGTTATTCTGTCCATGGGTTATTTTGACCACGGGTTATTCTGTCCATGGGTTATTATGACCCTGGGTTATTTTGTCCCTGGGTTATTATGACCCTGGGTTATTTTGTCCCTGGGTTATTTTGGTTGGGTTATCTTGTCCAGGGTTATTTTGGCCGGGTTATTATGTCCTGATACCCAAAAATCCATTTCAAAGTTACTTGTTTACCAAGAATACTGAGCAAGTGACTCCCTCTATAAATAATACCACCACTATGCTTTGCAAGATCAAACATCATATTGTATACTTGAATCAACACCATAATTTACCCTTGATTGTGAAGCTATCCATTGAAAACATCAAAAAACCACCTACACTAACCTTCAATTACTTTGTATTCACCCTATGGAAGATCCATAGCAAGACAACTGTCACAACAAACTTTGATTGAACCAACCTGAATATCACTGAATTTTGCAAGAACAAATAGGAATTGAGACATAGCATTATTATTTTTCATACCCATTGACTTATCCAAGATGAAAAACAATAACAGTGCATTACATGGTGTTGGCACACTAATCATTAGGTAAACTATTCCACACTCCACACACCATTATCAAGCAAGAGGTAAAAAGTACTTTTCTTGTTTAGAACATTGTTATAGCACTAATATTGCATTATATCAGCAACATATTATCATTTACACATGATTATCAACAAAAAACATAGTGTAGAAGATACATCCAACATCATTGAATTCTTACTATAAGATAAATCAACCAAACACTATGATCTCATTTGCAAACATTAATGTATGCTACTGACCCAAACCATTGTCATGGTCCAAACCTCAATGACTAATGCATACTCACCACAACTCATGAACTAAGGCATCCTTCCATCAAATCATTGTCATGTGGTCATCATTATTTGATTGTGTATTAGTAGTTTTTAAGATACATGGATCATTGTCTTTTGATTATAAGACTATTCACTTTGTGCTCACAATGACTACCTTCATCTCATGAGTCTACCTTCTATTTCATAGACATCAATTCATATCCTATGACACTATCACTTCCGCATTAATGACTATCTCATTAATGCACCATATGATTTCCTCTTGTCATGTCATTGCACATCCATTTATGTATAAGATTTGTCCTCTCTTCTCACTATTCTATTGCTACTCTACCTCTTCATAATCCTCCATCATGCAATGTTCTTGGTTTGAAAATTTTGAAATAGAATTCCCTTCTTTTCTCTAGATATACCCTTCCTTTACGTATTTCATAAACGTTGTCATTGATTGCACAATCCCTAGATCATTGATTGTTTTAACTTGCACTCTCACTATCAATTGGTGATAGTAATTAATTATACAATCCTCCATTTGACTTACCCTTACAAGCCTCTACCATATTTATTGTCTCTAGCATTCATACCATTGATCTACCCTTTCTATGTGGATACTTTCCCCTTTATGCTAAAAGCACTAGTCAAAGCTATGATAGTGACACAAATTGCATCCTCTTAATATTGCCTCATTTCTTGCTTACTTTCAAAGCTTCATAATACTTTGCACTATCACTTTCCCAATGTGACTGCCTTGTGATAGATTGACCCTTCTTTTTCCCACATTGATACTTATCAAGCACACAATCACTAATAAGAAAGGCATGAGTTATAGGAAATGGCAACATAACTGTTAGACATTACTATCTCAAGCAAAGAAAAGTTACTGCCTCAAGCAAGATAATGTCTTAAAGCACAAAAAAAAAAAAATAGTAAATGAGAAATGAATAGCCCTATCACTAGCATACAAGTACTTGGAAAACCAAAAAACACACTTCAGTGTATACTATTTCATAGTACCATGGATTGACTCAAGAAGAACCAGAAAGCTTGAAGACCATTGCTAAGTTGACTATAACATTATTGTCACAACAAAGCTTGAAGACCATTGTCCACAAAGAAGATCACTATTCTCATTTTTAAGACAAGTTCATTTTCTTTGAAGCCCTTAGAGAGACTATTCACCTTATGTCAAAGCATGACAGATAAATGTAACCATCTTTGACCTTAAATATCATTGTATCATGCATAAAAAACACTGAACCAAACATGTTGCACCAAGAATGTGCATGAACACCTTTGTACAAGAACCAAGTATCAACTATCAAGCTATTACCAAGCAATAAATATTGTCATTGCTTAGCATATCGTATAGACTATTTATTGCATAAGATAAAACCACTGTCCCACAACTTGTAGCAAGCATGAAAGATCTTGAAAAAGACATGAAACATATTGAAGCATGTATGAAATACCACAATACCAAGGATGAACCAACAACAAGCCTTCACTTTGAATCAACATCGTGGATAGCATTGTATGAAATCAATAAAGCACTTGCTAAAAAAATAAAGAGATATAAACCACACTGTCCATAAGATAGAAAGAAAACATTCAGTATCTTTAGTTGAGTTGGAATATTAGGACCACAACAACATGAAACCAATACAATAAACTTGTGATCATTAATGTATTGTTATTGTACAATACTACTAAATCATGCAAATGAGCAATATGGATGATACTTCACTGTGCACACTCCATTTTGCATCTTGAATGATCAACAATAAACTTGTAATGAAGCACTCCTTTACTTTCTTCCTGATGAAACCTCTTCTCTATTAACTATGGGGTATGTATGATAAAACTATTAACATCTCCCCCTCACCTCATGCTTTCCTTTATGCACTAATAGATGTTACTTGTGCAGTATGCACAAGCTTTGATTCTTGTTTTTCTTTTAGTTGTTTCCTTCTCCAAACCTTATTAGGCTCTTTCCTTTTCCAAGCTTTTCCAAGCTCTTCATTTTTCTTGTTTGACATGTTTTCCCTCTTATCATGATTAGGTGAACTCACTAAAATTTTTCTACAAAATTGTGCTATATGTCTAAGGTTGGTACATTTATAAAAAACTACATCATATTTCTATAAAATGCAGATTGAATCCTTCTTCTATAATCAATTTCTTTATGTCCATAATCATTAGATGAATAATAGTAACCATGGAAATATGAATAATTGTACCTGATTTGTCTTGTTGATGGGTATGTGCAGGATCATGATGGACCAAAAATGTGGCGATATGATGGGTATGTGTAGGGTATGTGGTTGGCGACTTTTTTTTTACCCAAAATTCATGAAATGAAAAGGGTTTTTAAAGGAAATTCTCATCTTTCCACCAATATAAATTAGGCTTTACTTTGAATTTAATAAATAATTATTATTCATTTTCTATTTGAATTACGACTAAAGTCCTGATTGATAGGCTGATTGAAAAACATCTATAACTTTCAAACGGTATCATATTTTTTTAATCCAAAACACGTGTCACATTCTATGCTTCACATACTATAGGATTTTTAAAAAAATGAATTTCATGAAGTTTTGACCAAGTTAAGGTGGTTAGATATTTGAGTTTTTATATTTTTTTAAATTTGTAATAAAAAATCATAACTAATTATTTACTTATAAAAAATTACAAAAAATATGCATCACATTGGGACATGAGTCCTCTACTTATATCTAAAATCTTATAAAAAATTATTATCATTTGATTGTGGTTAGGGTGACAGATAGACACCTACTTCTTATTTTTTCCCTTGAAATTTAAGTACTACTTCATTGAAATTTCAAATTTTCACCAAATAGATTTTTGTTCTTTTTAAATAAACCTAGTAGTTTAGAAACTACATTCAATTTGCTACGAATTCTATTCTTACATATTTTTGAAATAATATAGATAACTTATTTGAATTTTTATGTCAAGTTTCCTAACTCTTATTTTTCTGAATTTTTTGCCACTTAAGGGTCTATTTTTTCCATCATGATCCTACACATGGGTATGTGCAGGATCATCATGGGAAAAAATAGGCCCTTAAGTGGCAAAAATTCAAAAAAATCACAATTAGGCAACTTGACATAAATTTGAATAAGTTCATATTATTTCAAAAATATGTAAGAATAGAATCAGAACAAATTGAATGTAGTTTCTAAACTACTAATTTATTTTAAAAAATCTATTTATGAAAATTTGAAATTTCAGTAATACATAAATTTGTGGAAAAAATAAGAAGTAGGTGTTTGTCTAACCACCCTAACCAAATAAAATGATAATATATTTTTATAAGATTTTAGATATAAGTAGAGGACTCATGTCTCAATGTGATGCATATTTTTTTGTAATTTTTTTTCTTGAGTAAATAATTAATTATGATTTTTTTATTACAAATTTTAAAAAATATAAAAACTCATATGTTTGACCACCTTAACTTGGTCAAAACTTAATGAAATTCATTTTTTTTCTTTTAATCCTATAGTATGTGAAGCATAGAATTTGATGCATGTTTCAGATTCAAAAAATGTGATACCGTTTATCAATTTTATTTCTGGCTTTGATTGTGTTGGAGATTTTTCCATCTCTAACACAATCAAAGCCAGAAATAAAATTGATAAACATTAATGGATTGTGGAAACTTGATATCTTTAAATGTGATACCATTTGAAAGTTATAGATATTTTTCAATTAGCCTATCAATGAGGACTTTAGTCGTAATTCAAATAGAAAATGAATAATAATTAATTATTAAATTCAAAGTAAAGCATAATTTATATTGGTGGAAAGTTGAGAATCTCCTTTAAAAACCCTTTTCATTTCATCAATTTTGGGTAAAAAAAAAGTCATTAGCCACATACCCTAAAAATACCCATCATATCGCCACTTTTTGGCCCATCATGATCCTACACATACCCACATACCCTGATGACCTTCTTCTCAAACTTTTTTTTGGATCATGAACTCTTTTGTATCTATCTTCATAAGTATTTTGATTTTTCAGGCTTTTTGGAAGTAAAACTTGATTCTCCTTGTTCATATGTTGCTCCTTTTGACATGCTTATCAATTTCATTGGATTATTTGACACTATAACATCTATGTTACTCATTTCTCCTTCATACCCTATCCCATATTTCTTTGATAGAGATCTTTGACTTAGCATCATTTTCTCAAACAACTTAGTGCTCTACTCATTTTGTAGACTTCTTTTCAAATCCTGATTTACCTTCTCTAATTGCCTTTTTAGGGACAACATTTCAACTTCTAACTCTTGGCAATCTTCTACTTTGGTCTGCAACTTCATGCAAGTGGATTTTTCAACTTTTCTAGACTCTTCCAATTGCAACTTTAGTTTCTCAATAATCTGATCAGATTCTACACACTTCTTTAATTCCTCAACAAGTTGATTAGATTATTTGTTCTTCATCTTTAGTTCTTCTTTTTCTCTTCTTTCTCTCTTCAATTCATCTAAGGAAACAATCAATTCAACTTCAAGATAAACTTGTTCTTCCTCTTCATCATTTTCATCATATGACTCATTGCAACCTTCATGAACTGTAACTCACCTCTTTTTGCATCAGACATTCTTGTATAACATTCTTTAGAGTAAATAATATTAAAAACATCAACTTTTCTAATAGTCTTCTCTTTCTTTTGATGCAAATCTTTCTCCTGTTTAGAAACTTTATTTCTATACCTCTTGCCCATAGTATTCCACCTCTAGAATCTACATTAGTTTATTAGACTTCTTCAATGAACCTGCTACTTTGATACTAATTGTAGGAATACTAAGGATCACTGAGAAGGGGGGTGAATCAATGATCCAATAAAACCAATCACATAAACTTAATTTCCCAAAACTTTAGATATTATATTTCATAAGAAAACATAATAGATGTGCAAGTCACAACATCACATGTGAATCAAAAAATAACACATCACCAAGGAAAGATGAGACACATTATTTATGAGTGGAAAAACCCTAAAGGGTGAAAAAAACACTCTAAACAATTTCTTTATTAAGCCACATTGGCCAAAAACTTGTTGTTTACAAATTGTATGCCTCACTAACAATACAACAAGCCTCACTAGATAATAGTCAAGCCTCACTAGAAACCATTAAAGCCTCATTGGTAAATCACTCAAGCCTCACTAGCTATTAATAGACCTCGTTGGCCAACACCAATCTGCCTCACTGACAATCTTCAATCTGCCTCACTGGCGATCTTCAATTGACCTCACGAGCAATCTTCAATCTTCCTCTCTGGCATTCTTCAAAAGAAATAAGAAATTATAGAGGGTTACCCTATTTCACTTCATACTAATGCTCAAACAAAGCTTTAACATAGATTAATAGAGCCCTTTTACAAAAATATCACATACAGTCACCATGTCTTCAAAACTCTGATAAAACCCTACATTATATCTTGTATTTGAAAGAAGTAAAATTTTCAAATAATCTTTGACACCTTTTTCATTAAAAATCAGACTATCTCTGTCAAGACCACTTTTCAGATCTGTCACAACGTAACTCAACAATCTTTCTGCAATCAGTAAAACTCACCCATACCTTCTGCAATCACCATGATTTTTTGTGACAAATTCACCTCCTCATTCCATTTCAACACCAAAACATATCTCATACTGGATTCGAGAGAGCTACAATCAATTCAATTTTGTATTCATCATTTTTCAAATACTGCTCCTTTTGATCAAAACTCAACTACCATTTTATTACATCAATCCTTTGTCAAAAAGCTTATACAAAATATTGCAGTCAAATACACTTCATTGCTAGAACTTGCATCAAATCCATTAAGACTCCAAACTAGAAGCTGTATCTCCAAACCAAAAAATATGCTTTCTTCAACATCGCACACTCCCAAAAACACTCTCCATGCAAAAAGGCAAAAAACATCCATCAAAATTGGTGCCAAAAACCAAAACTACCAAAGACTGTTCAACTTCATTTAGAAACAAACAACAAAAATATCTATGATAGTTAGAATCCTATCAAAAAGCAACATATTTAAATAGTTGTTGATAGGTTTGAATATCAACCCTTGGATTTAACCCTAACGCCAAATGAACTTTAAAAAAAAAACCTTTGATCACTGTTTGTATGCATAACACAACAATCTTAACCTACTCGAAAGATTATATCAAGTAGAGGGGCCAGTTAAGCAAATGAAAAACATCCCTTTAATACTTCACTTAAATAACCCTTAACCTTCAATCCATGGTCAACTCTCAATTAAAAAATAAACAACCTTGTTCAATTTGTATAGTAACCATAAACTTAGGGTTTTAGAAGCAATATTTCAAATAAAGAAAAGAACCCTAAGCTCTGAAAATGGGATCAAATACTAAATCAACATATACACTAGCCCCTAATGCAGGAAGAATTTAAAACACAATCCCACAAAAATAGGATTTTGGACTTTAAAGACTTGATGCTCTTAGGGATTGAACAATTTACCTTGATGCCTAGAATACCTTGAATACTAGATTGCATCTTTATGCTTGATACCTTGAACCTTGATACTATTGATACCTTGATGCTTGATACCTTGAACTTTTTTTATGAACAAGAACCTTTTATAATGATACTACAACTTGATGGAATAATACTATGCCTTGATGAAATGGTTTTGACTTGAAGCAACAAATTACTCATCAACCACTACCATTGCAAGTAACCCATCAAACTTGAATTACTTGAATGTCATGGACAACATGAGTAGAATGTAAATGAACAATGAATCATACCAATGCAAAACCAATAGTGAATATCCTTCATGAAACAAACTTTAACATCAATGAAAAATCGATGCCAATTCAATAGTGACAAGTTTCACAATGCTATTGGCCTCCATTTTAGTCCCACATCCTCCAATTTCACTCATTCTTCAACCCTTGAGTCCTATAAATAGAGACATTCTTCAATGAATATGGATCCACAATTTCATGCAATCTTACCATAGGCATTTTCACTCATAACAATCACTCATTTTCATCATTTTAGTAAGATTATAAATAAATTTGCATCACAATCACATACTCTCAAAATCACCTACATATTGGAGCTTATCAAAGGGATTGGGAAAGGGACACTTTCCACATCAAAGTGACACCAATTCCCCTATGGGATGGAGGTTTGGTATAGTTAGATAAGTTTACATGCTTTCATTTTGTGTTATTTCATGTTTTGCCCATGTTTTCATATCTTTATTTGATCAATAATTTCATAGGGAATGGTTGTTTGTGCTTTATAACATCACTAATCTTGTGTGTTTTGTTTATTGTTAGCTAGTTGCAGACCACCATTCATAGAATTCTACATCAACATATTAGCTCAACAACATGCATGATGCACTAAATCTTTGACATGACAATTGGAACCTTGATTGCTGTAATAATATTCTATAAATCTTCCTTTGAATTCCTTCTTGAATTCTCTTAAACACACTATAATTCTCTTGTGAAAGCTTAGGATTCTTGACTCAAAATTGCTTGGTGAAACTAAGTGAAATAACCTTGTATTTATACTTATCTTACTCTTAGTTCCTGAAATTCAAATAACACAAACCAACAATAGATCTAGGATTTAAAATCATTGAAATACCACTAAAAACATATCCCTAGGGGGTTCTTAGGGTTAATTGAGGACCCATTCAACATGTTGTAATTCATGTTTTTCTTAGGTATGCTGCTTGGATTTGAATTGAAGGGGAAAATTAACCTCAATTAATTAATAAATCCCTAGATAAGTGTGAAAGTATAAAGATACACTTTACAACATGCTAAATAAGGCACAATTAAGTCTATTTAGTTAAATTGGGCCCTAAACTTAATGTGAATGTGTAAAACACATTATAACACTAAATTAAGGTATAATTAGGCTCAATTTATTATTAATTATTCCCAAATTAAGTGGAAAAAAGGGATAATTTTTCTGACACTACATTTAGCCCCCACTTTAGTGAGAGTATGACCCCATGTGAAACTCACACTAAAGTAGACATCCAATACACTTATGTATGGAACAATGACAAATATACACAATCATACACTATCAAAGACCAAGAAAAGATCAAGCCTAGATGGTCTAATGTGATGTGGAACACATCTATACTATTAGTTTTGCACTCACTCTGGGGTAGTGGAACCTCAGGCCATCCATTAGGTGAGTATCCCAAATGGAAAGGAAGGTGGCTTAGTGAGAAAATCATGCCTATGTGTCAGCTCTCACTATATTACCATACCCAAGCTATCCCTCTGATAACTACGATAGGGTGCCACTCACATTCCTATCTCATGCTTAACAAGCTATGTTATGAATGGTTCATAAGGCACAACACTTGCTGAAGGTTTTGCAAATGGGGTAACAACTCAAGCGGGCTTAACCTTGGAGAAAACTCCCTAGTTAAGCGCGCTTGAGCTGGAGCAGTACTAGGATGGGTGACCTCCCGGGACGGACCAGTTCCTCACCTCTGTGAGCATCACCTAGATGCAATGAGTGCTAAGTGGACCATTCGATATCATGAGAGATGGGTTCTTGTTGAACCACTACTCATGAAACATGGGTCAATGAGTTTGACTCGAAACTACACGGTTGAATCCTGATAGCAATATCATAAGCTATGTTATGCTAAGCACCTATGCACACGACAAGGCTCCACAAGAAAGCAAGGTGTATTATGCTAGGTGGCCTTGAATTAGGGTTTTGAGCTTCTCAAGGTTAGCAAGTTATGTTATGCCAAACACTTATGGACAACAATTCTAGTAAATTTTTTTGTTTAAGGGGATTTTTCTTTGTTCGTGTAAAGGTCTTCTTCTTAGGGAACATCATGCCTAATGTCTCTAAGAGAGGAAATGTCAAGATTAACATATTGCCACTTAGGGGATGTAGTGTATCACATCAAGCCACTAAGAGGAAAGTCGTACACTAAGAAATATCACACTCTTGGAGTACATCATACCCAATGACACCACGAAGAAAAGGATGTGTCACAAGAAAAAAAAATTACACCATGAAATATGAAAAATGTTGAAAGATATCATCAATATATGCCCCCACTTTAAAGTGGTTGCTAATGCCATTGTTGTGAGCAATTACTTTAAAGTATCCAATGTTTTATCTTAAGACATGAGAGATTTCCACAGAAAACCCTATGCCAAGTCATATGTTTTCAAAATAAAGCTATGTCATTAAAGAGGAAGGAGGGGTTTCCCCCAAAAATACATAAGGGATCTATGGATTCGAGGTTAATATGTCTTTGCTACAATGTTGTTATGGAGCTTAGAAATGTCATCATTCCCCAAATACTCATAGATCTGGAAAAATGACACATAGAGAGCGAAAATAAAGAAAAAGCATTTCAAGTCAACATGGAAGAGACCTAAATGTCTTGATGCCTTACATCATCCCCAAAAGGAAAACACAAGACAAGAAAAAAAGGTAAAATGATTTACGACATATAGAAGAATGCAGATACATATAGAGGAATGCACAAAGAGATAGAGATACATCAACCGAAACAATATGGGGGATTACATTACACACATGCAATCACATAAAGAAACATGCAAAAAGAAACAATGAAAAAGACTACTAAGGAACATGCGAGTCAACTTATAGTAGGTTGTTTGCATCCTAATCTCGGTCAATATATACGAAAGGCAGAAAACTAGCCAAAGGGACAACATCAAGTACCAAAACTAGGACAAGGCTATCTAACCCCTTGCCCCACTAGGTGCAGGGCAAGGATGAGCCAAGATAGGTAATGAGAATGAGCTCCTTGTGATAAAGATAATGATTTGGAATGATTTTATAACATGTAATAGTGAGAATGCTATGACCCTACAACTATTACATGGCAAGGAGAAAAGTGGATGTTATGCAACTATGCCATCATAGGAATTATCATCATTATAATAAAAATAACTCAATATCAATTTCAATGCATGGCACTCGTCAATAAGATTCCCAAGAGTTATATGATATGCGCAATAATTCATGTTTTTCTTAGGTATGTTGCTTTTACTAAGAGGCTACATCTTTCATTCAACTTTTGTTTGAGTATGTAAGAATGGAAATTTTTTGAGTTTGTAAGGTTTTTGTTGCTTGCTTGATTCATCGACTTGTTGAGGTGGATGTTGAGAAGGAGGACCTAAGATTATCCTGTAATTCTTGTGAAGCATTGGTTGTTCCTTAAGAAGGACACTTATGTCGAGAAGGGGGTTTTGATATCCTACTCCTTTGGTTTGTTCAATAGGAATTTTCTCTAAAAGTTTATGAATTTCATGCTCATTAGTTATGTCACATCCTTGGTTAGTTAAGATCTTAAATCCTTGGCCATAAGTCTCTTCTAGATTGATAAGAGTGTTGGTCACTTTGTTAACATAAGATAAATGGCTATGCACTTGATTAGAGGAGCTAGGTTCACTCATTGTTGGAATTTTAGGCTTAGTTTATGACTCAATTTTAGGATGTAAAAGACCAAACATATCAAGTTGTGTTGGTTGTTTCATGGATGGATAGAAAGATGTATTATTCTCAAGATTGTGGAGGAAATCATTTATGAACTCATGCATGCTAGCATCATCTTCTCCAATGGTGTCAACTTCATGAGGAAACTCGTTAGGATTTGGGTGAGCACGATTAGGTTCAATTGCATTAGGATCATTGCTAAAACCACAACTTGAAACATCAACCAAGGAGAAAAAGAACTTCCACACATTACTCAAACACTTATCCATTTATAATTTTCAAACTTAAACAAGGTAATTTTCTGATTACACTATGCAACAATCTGAAAATGAATTCTTATAAATACAATTTTGAAATTACACAATAAACTAAATGAACCAAATTCAGATAGATATAATGAATTGATGAAACAAAAAATTAGGAAATTGAGAAAAAAAATTGTAAGCAGCAAATAGAAGCACAAAAATGAATATTTTAATTTCTAGAAATAAAAATCAAGACTTGATCAAGGACTCATTCATCGTAGGGCGAATGAGTCCTAGATTAGGGTTTTGGAATTGAATTTTATAGATTTTCAAGTCTTTTCTAGTGATTTTCAGATTCAGGTCTGCTTTAGTAAGTTTCAGTTTCAGTTTTCTATAAATGCAATGTAAAATGCAAGTTGAAAATGTGACAAAATAATGACCTAAAAGACCTAGTTTGAATTACAATTTTTTTTCAATTTTCCAATGAAAATTTAATGTGATGTATATGATATGCAAGATGACTGATTTTTTTTATATTTTCTAGATTTAAGGAATGCAAACAATGCAATCCTAAAACCCTAGATGCAATGCAAACTAGACACCATAAATGATATCTAATTAAATTCAAATGTGATGAGAATACAGCTAGCACCAACCCCTCTCTCAATCTCAACTCAACAAAGCTCAAACAAATCTTTCATGTCCTTACAACTAGGACTCACTTTTCCTTCACAAACCCTTGATTTCCAGACACCACACTAAGAAAAAAGGAAAGAATCCACTTGGAGAAATCTCAAACCACCTTGAAAAACATCAAATAATAGACTCAATCCCAAACTCCAACTTTAACATCCCAAATATGTGAACTCTCAACTTGGATTGTCCTAACCTTCAATTAGGCCCATTTAGACCACATCAATAACTCAACTACACATTCCAAAGTCCATACCTCTTTTCTAGTATTAAAAAAAGGTGTAAATAATTCTACACAACCATAAGAAACCATCTCCCACACTTTATTCAAGACACTTCAACAAACACCCATTCAAACCCTTCATTTTTGGTTCCAAAAAGTGATTGTCATAACAAGACAATAATAAGAATAGACTCAATCATCTATAATATCACCAAACCCTGTCAAGCAATGAATCAAAATTCACCTTGGAACCTTTTAGAAACTAGAACACCAATGAAGGACTCAAAACCAAAATCAAAACACCAAAAACTTTACTATATTCAAGATTTACTAGTATTTTCCCCTGTTACAGACTTAGGGCCTCATGATAACTGCCTCAAACCTCGACCAAAATATCTGAAACTTAGGAATCCCTTAGAATACCCCTGAAAATCCTTGCACATAAATTTATAGCCATTTTCAATGGTGCAAATATGAGAAACACAATTTTTATCATACACTGTTTACCCTAATTCAGGGTTTTACCCACCTAGAGAAGTTTATCAATATCTTTTGCAAAACTAAATGAATTTAAATGAAACCAAATACATTATTAATTATATTCAAAAAGATTTAATTTCCAAAGGAGGAGGAGGGGATTTGAGCACCATTAATGGTCATACAATGGCCTGAAATTAGGAAATTACAGGAAAAATGACATAAAAACTAAGAATTTTATTGATTTCTCTACTTATACATCATCCCTAAACCTGCCTCAAAATGTGTGAGGCTTCAAAATTCCTTTATAAATCAAATACAATGCCTCAAACTAACTCTTTAACTACTTGTCTCTTCACCTTAATTTTGCAATTTGTTGCATTTTGACAATTTTGTTATGACAATAATTTGTCAAATTTTGCAACTTCACACTTTATGCCCAAATGATCCTAAAATAACAATCTAAGACCTATCACATGCTTAAAATGGCCATTTAAACCTTATTACAACATGAGATCAACATTTCTAAATAAAAACTTAAAGTTGCCTCATGGAGGCATGTTCTATCAAGGGTGCACCTGCACCATTCTCCCAACCAAAAGAAAAACTCCAAGTCCTCTTGGACTAAATATAGAAAGCCTTAACTTCTCCTCCATGTAGTCTCCTATTCCCTGCAACCTTCATCTTTACCTTTGGTTTAAGCTGGTCAATACCAACATGCTTCCATCTTGTATTGTCTCTATGAATCTACTTATTCATGCCTTGAAATGTTCCAATCTCCTTTTGTCCCTCTTCAAACTTTTGCATCTTGATCTACAAATTATTCCCTATCCAACTATTAGTACAACAAAGAAATGATATATTAGTTCTATCACAATACCTCCATATTTCTTCAACTCTTTGCAAGTTTCCAAAAGTAATTCATCCTTGATCATTTCTTCATCCAATCTTGACACCAACTCAATATCTCCTTCCTCTGAAATCAGGTCCTTTATCTCTACTTTATCTTCACCTTCATGCTTGGGAATGACTGCACTATCTTCATCCATGAATTCTTCATTTGCATCTTGAAACTCTTCTTCTTCTTTTATTTTCATTTTCCTTCTCCTTTTAACTATCTTCTTAATGGGCCATACAATTTTCCTCTTCATGGTCAAGTGCCAATTGAATGCTTTTCTATGCAACTTTTCCATCTCCCTTTGGAATTCCAACTCTATTCTTTCAATGGCTTGCTTCAATTCTGCAACTTCTTTCTGTATTTACTTCATCTCTTTCCTCTTCCTCTCTTTTTCTTCTTTCTTTTGTATCTCTGCTACCTGCAAATTCCTTCTCAAAATATCCATCTTCACAAGTAAGTCTCTCCTTGCTTCCACTCCACTTTGCCTCACCTAGGCAATCAGGTTCTCTCTTCAACCTGCACAACACAACACACAACCATGAACACAACCAAAAACACAAACTCTTTCTCTTCCTAGACCTTTTAGAGCTCTGATACCATTCTGATGATAATGCAAGAAGCACCAACCCCTAGACTCAATCTCAACTCAACAAAACTCAAACAAATCTTTCATGTCCTTGCAACTAGGACTCACTTTTCCTTCACATACCCTTGATTTCAAGACACCACACTGATAACAAAGGAAATAATCCACTTGTAGAAATCTCAAACCACCTTGAACAACATCAAAATAACAAAATCAAGCCCAAACTCCAACTTTAACATCCCAGATATGTGAACTCTCAAATTGGATTGTCCTAACCTTCAATTAGGCCCATTTAGACCACATCAATAACTCAACTACACATTCCCAAGTCCATACCTATTTTCTAATATTACAAAAAAGTTTAAATAATTTTTCACAACCATAAGAAACCATCTCCCACACTTTATTCAAGACACTTCAACAAACACCCATTCAAACCCTTCATTTTTGGTTCCAAAAAGTGACTGTCATAATAGGAAAATAATAAGAATAGACTCAATCATCTATAATATCACCAAACCCTGTCAAGAAATGACTCACAATTCACCTTGGCACCTTTTAGAAACTATAACACCAATGAAGGACTCAAAACCAAAATCAAAACACCAAAAACTTTACTATATTCAGGATTTACTTGTCTTTTCCCCTGTTACAGACTTAGGGCCTCATGATAATTGCCCCAAACCTTGAAAAAAATATTTGTAACTTAGGAATCCCTTAGAATACTCCTGAAACTCCTTGCACACAAATTTATAGCCATTTTCAATGGTGTAAATCTGAGAAACACAATTTTTATCATATAATGTTTACCCTAATTCAGGGTTTTACCTGCCTAGAGAAGTTTATCAATATCTTTTGCAAAACTAAATGAATTTAAATGAAACCAAATACATTATGAAGTAGAATCACAGGGATTTAATTTCCAAAGGAGGAGGAGTGGATTTGAGCACCATTAATGGTCGTACAATGGCCTGAAATCAGGAAATTACAGGAAAAATGATAGAAAAATTAAGAATTTTATTGATTTCTTCACTTATACATCATCCCTCAACCTGCCTCGAAATGTGTGATGCTTAAAAATGCCTTTATAAATCAAATACAATTCCTCAAACTAACTCTTTAACTACTTGTATCTTCACCTTCCTTAATTTTGTAATTTGTTACATTTTTATAATTTTTCTATGACAACAATTTGTCAAATTTTGCAACTTTACACTTTATGCCCAAATGATCCTAAAATAAATATCTAAGAGCTATAACATGATTAAAATGGCCATTTAAACCTTATTACAACATGAGATCAACATTTCTAAATCAAAACTTAAAGTTGCCTCATGGAGGCATGTTCTTCCAAGGGTGCACCTGCACCAAAATGAATGCAAATGAATGCAATATCTATATCTAGGATGAAAGTAGACTCCAAAATCAGAAAAATACAATGATCAAAAGGTTAGGTTCACCAAAATGAAATGAAGAAAAATGGGGGTTGGATACCAAGATGGATTAACCAAATGGATGCAACCTATCTTTCTAGTTTCATTCAATTTATGAGGGTTATAATGCATAAATAAGAATAAAAAATAAAACTTAACCAATATAGCAATCAAAAGGAAAGTTTTAAGAGGGTTAAATGTTGTGTACCTGTTGCAAAAAGTTCCTTTTCAGGCCTCACAGAGGACTCATTGGCCCAGTGTCGAATGGGTCCTGGCTAGGGTTATGGAAAATCAATTTTTGGGTTATGTTCTTCTCTCTATCCCCACTTCTCTATCCTAGTGGGAGACTATCAGAAACTCAAAAATAGTAGATCATTTTTCATGATTTGATAACTTTCTTGACAACTTTGACAATATTGAAAACTTTTGCAATTTTGATTTCCAAATGATCTTCAACCTAAAACTGGCAATCACACATCAAAGGAGAAGAAATTTTTTGTTTTGTTAGGGAATAGTCAAACCTCATTTTGGTAATTAAACCTTATGATGAAATAATGCACAAAGGAATGATGAATGAACAACAGTATGTAACAACTCACCAATCCTCAATTGAAACCTTAGACTACAAATCAACAATATAGCATGAAATGGCTTTAAGGAATGTAGATCTTGATCATGAAACTTGATATGAAACAATGCTTGAATTGGATCTTGAATGTTACATCAACATATTAGCTCAAAAACATGCATGATACACTCAATCTTTGACATGAAAATTGGAACCTTGATTGCTGCAATAATCTTGTATAAATCTGTCTTTGAATGCATTCTTGAATGCTCTTGAACACACTGTAATGCTCTTGTGAAATCTTAGGATGCTTGACTCAAAATCTCTAAATGAAACTAAGTAAAATAACCTTGTATTTATACTTATCTTACTCTTAATTCCCAAAATTCATATAACACAAGCTGACATCAGATATAGGATTTCAAATTATTAAAATACCACCAAAAACATATCCCAAGGGGGGGTCCTAGGGTTAAGTGAGGACCCATTCGCCATGTGGTGAATGGGTCCTAGCATACTTAGCTAGAAAAAACTTCATGGATTGTGAAATGGTATGTGGAAAGGGGTCCTAGGGCCTAGTGAGGACCCATTCTCTAGGTGGCAAATGGGTACTAGGTCACTAACCTAGGACACATACCTTGTAAAATTAAGTGTTATGTAATATCACTAATGAATATTAGGTTTTATCCCTCAGAATCTACAATTAATTAGGCTTTGATTTGAATTAAAGGGGCCAATTAACCTCAATTAATTAATAAAGCCCTAGATTAGTGAGAAAGTATAAAGATAAACTTTACAACACCCTAAATAAGGCACAATTAAGTCCATTTAGTTAAATTGGGCCCTAAACTTAATGTGAATGTGTAAAACACATTACAACACTAAGTTAAGGCATAATTAGGCTCAATTTATTATTAATTATTCCCAAATTAAGTGAGAAAAAGGGATACTTTTTTCAACGCTATAGTTATAAAAACAAAAAAAACCAAACTTTCTTGTCATTTTTTAGCTCTTTAACCTATGACCTATGTATTTTTTGCTCCTCAACCTGCGCTTGCCAAAATAAATTACATTTTTTCACCTCAAGGTTGTGAAATCTTCATCAATATGATGCCAAGATGACAAGGAGGTCAAAGAGGTAAGTATATCTACTTTTTTAGTTTCAAATTTTGATTAAATTGTAGATTGAATTAGGTTTCTTTATTAATTTTTTTTTTAATTTCTAGGAAATAATATTCCACCCCCAAATGTTAAAATCCTCCATCACCTCCTCATAAAGACCCTCCTAAACAAGAACCATAGAAAACACTTCCATCAATTCATGGACATCTCCCATGAACAGAAGAAAACATACTAGGGAAAATAGAAGATAACAAAAAATAGCTTGAGGAGTTGATTACAAGGATGAAACATCCTACTGCAACAAACCCTCATAGGAAAAGCCTTTCTCAATCCCTGTAATCTATCATGCCTCATGTAGGATCAATGAGTGCGTAATTAATTTTTGGTCCAATAAGAGGGAAGAACAAAAATAATTTTATGCAAAAAAAATATTCTTTGAGCAAGTAAAGAAAAAAAAAATTAACAAATATTACTTGTGTACCCTCTTTACCAATCCACAAAGTAATGAACCCTTAGCAACTGGATGCAGGAGGTTCCCTATCCATTGGTTCCACCACGAAGGGATATAGAATAATTTTTGGGGTAGGTGGTGGATGGTTTTTGACCAGCCTCTATGTAATAACCATGAGGTGCCACAATAATTTTTGAGTAAACTCTATTGTGAGTTTGTCTGAATGTGATTCCAAACTATTTTAACTTTCTAGATTTCTAAGGTAGAGGTGGGAGCTCCTCAGATGATAGAGTGGGAGAACAACATGACCCAAACTTGTCACCAAGACCCTTAGGTAGACCATTGGTGGAGCATGTGATTGTCCCTTCTTTTGTGAAGGATATTGTCAAGGTGGACACCTTAGACTCCATTAGCTCACTCACTTAAAGCCTTATATAGTATGTGAGGCCTCTAATATAGGGTGATGTGGGCAAGTCTTCTAGGCCTTGCGATACAGTCCATTTTTATCAATCATGTGGTACTTTTTGCACTTATGATCCTAACAGGAGTCAAGATATAGCTACACAAGATACATTAGCTATAAAGGGGATGGTTACGATAGAATCTTTGTTGAATGAAACATTCGACATTGATACTTAGGTAAATTTTAGCAAGTTCATTGAACTATGTTTATTAAATTTTATTATAAAATATAAGAATAACTAAATTTGTAGAATGATTATGATGAAAATTCAAGATTAGATTGTTCATGCTACTTGAATTGTTCCCCCAACCATTCATGATGTCATCAAGTCCATAGGTATGTAACTAATAAATAAATATAATTATTACATATGAATAGTTGAACCTTATATTAATGGTTTTCTCATAACTCACTTTGGATTTTGAATAGTTTGATGGTGGACATTTGACATTGATACCTCGCAGTAGTCATCGTCAATGAACTTTCACCTAGGTAACCTTTATTCATTAATGGTGTTGTAAAATAATGTTAGGTAGTTTTGGTAATTGAGCAACATTTTTTGTTTCATTTTCAAATGTTGGCATTAGATACTCATCCTGATGTTCATGCCACATTAGACCATGATGTTGTTGCAGTAGTAGCAAGCTATTGTCATTTGAAAGAGGTATGAGATAGATTAGTAAATTTCATATTATATTTGCTATTTTATCAATATATTATTGAAAATTTTAATGATACTCATATGTAGTTTAATGGCTATCTTGGTGGTTGCTATAGGGCCTTGTGACTCTAGATTGTGAACATTCCCTTGTTGTGGATGAAGATCTTAATTATTTGTATGTGGTAAGTGATACACTTAATTTTCTTACAACCCATCACTGGCCCACCTCGAAAAACTATGGTGGGACTCATACACCACCTTTGGAGTATGAGCCCCCCTAGGTGGGACCCATACACCACAAGTGGCATATGAGTCCTGTGTGGCCCCTTTTTATGGTTTGAGCAAAAAATTCAAGTTTTTAATTCAAAATTTTGGTTGATTTCATCTTTTGAGATTAATAAACGGTAAATTAGGTGTATTTCCTATATAAACAAGCTTTTAAGTCATTATTTTCATCTAGAAAAAGCAATTTCAAGGTCTAAGCATTCACAAGAGCTCAAGCATACTCTCACAAGAGCATTCAAGTTTTCAAGAGCAAGCAAGTTTGAAGTCTTGGAGTAGCATGATTTTGTTTTTGCGGGTCTTCAAGCTCACTTTCATTCAAGATCTAGCAGTGTCAAGGATTGACGATGGTTGCCTATGGTGAATAATGATGGATTCTAGGTTGGGGAGATGCAACTAACCATCAAACCAAGCCTAATGTCTAGTTTCATAAGTGATTCCATCCTCCATTATCATTCTATTTTCATCCTAAGGAAGGTACATGTCTTATTATGGCTTATTCGGGTGATTAGACATCTCATAAAGTGAGTCATTGTCTTCATGTTTCATTCATGCATCTCTTTCTAGCACATTAGAATAGGGTTGCATTGCATTTGAGATTTCCTAATCTTAGAGGAACTTAAGATTAGGGTTTGTATTCACATTTACTTTCAAGATCCCTTATTTCTATCAAGGTTTATTTACCAAACTAGGGGTTTGACTAAGGTAAACCCCCCATAAGCAAATCAACATTATATTTTTTTTGCAGGTTTTTTTACATGTTCATATCCAGAAATTAGGTTGATAGGATAGAGCAGGAATGGAAGAGAAAATTCAAACTCCGAATTTCCAAAAAAGCAAGATGGGACTCATACACCAAAAGTGGCATATGCGTCCCAATATAGTGAACTTTCTAGATTTCTGAAGATTCAGGCCTGTCATCACCAGATTCCTATTTCAGCCCAGAAACCCTAGTCTCAGATTGATATGCCTAGCTTGGCGTACGAGTCCTAGTGTGCCCTAAATTTTTTTATTTTTAGAGTTTTATAGCTTATTCTAAGTACATTCAAGTTTCCAAGTGCACTTCTTTGATTTCCTAATTTATTGTTCTGATTTATATTCATTTTTAGGTCATTCATTTATGTTTTACAAAGCATTAGGTTTTATCATTAGGTCTTGCATGTTACTTATCTTTCCAAGCCCTAGCTTGGTGGTGAACCCTCTTTTAGTCCTTAATCATACCCTATGATACCTGATTACAAGATATATTTCCCCCTTGCTACCATTGGATTGAGATCTCTAAGGTTTCCTTGAATGTAATAAGAGTGAAATAGGAACCCTATCCTTGTGCTCCCTCTCCTAAAATGTGGGGAACCCTATTTCTGTTGTTACATTTTGGTGAACCTGACATGAACACCTCATTTCTAATTTGGAGTTAATCACAGTCCTAGATCTAGCTTACATTAACTTTGCATTAGGGTTTGCATTAGTTAATTTTCATCCAAGGTTTTTAAATCTCACATTTGTGAAAGTGCATATAGGTTGCATTTTTGCATCTTGCATCATTTAATTGCATTTAAAATATTTAATTTCACTTATCCTAGACATCATACAAACCAAAAAAGCATAACTTTCACTCATAATTTTCTTAAATTTGTGCAAAAACCCTAATTTGGGACTCATATGCCCCTCTGGGCGATTTAGTTCTACTGCAGGTGGTTTTTCCTAATTTTTGGGTATTTTGTGGTGACTGTTAATCAAAATTTAAACCCCTAAAAAGCCCTATTTGGGACTCATATGCCCCTCTAGGTGATTTAGTCCTATGTCAGGTTTGAAACTACATTTTCCAATTTTAAAAAAATTGTTTGTGTTTCTATTTGTTGTTATTATATATTTTTTAGTTTACTGAGTTTTTGTTTCAAGTGTTTCATTAGATTTAACTTATTTTATATTTGTTTCGATTGTGGATTGAATTACATTATTGTAATTTTCATTTTCAGCATTAGTTCACAGTTCAATTAGAGTAGATCATATTTGGGATTCATTAGAAAAACAAACTAAAAACACCTAAAAATCGATGAACCACTTGGAGAAAGCATAGTTATTTGAGTATGTAAAATCTCTTTTTCCAAGTTAACCTAACCCTCAAGCCTTTAAGTAGTGATGAATTTGACATGTTAGATGAATCCCTTGAGGATTTCATCTCACAAGGTTCATCCACTAAGGCTTGTTACAACAAGCCAAAACCAAGAGAAGTTAACGTGATTCAACCTCAAATTGTCCTATACCCACCTTCAGACAAACCTCAAACTCAAAAAAACTGTTTTCACCCTTGAACTACCTAAGAACAATGTTTCACAACAATCAAGTTACAATTTATTGTTGATCATATATATAACACTAGAAACAATCCACAACCAAGGCAAACAACTACGACATATTTATCTTTTCCTAACTCTGTCTTGCCTAGTGCCCTTTGTTTTCCTTCAAATAGTGGAAAGGAGTATGATGTTGTTGAAAAAATTAAGAATACTCCCACAAAATATCCCTATGGGATTTGATTCATAATTCACCTATCACACTATGCTTCAAACAGCCTTGCAACAAGTTGTGCTTCCTTCTAATACAAATGCAAGTGATGTAGCAACTTTAATTCAAGGAATGAATACTGTTAACGTAGAAATTACTTTTCATCAACATGAGCTACCACCCTTGGAGATGAGAAAGAGAATTGATGCCTTCATGACACTAGTTGTCTATAATAGGAAAGGAATAAAAAAACCTTGTTGATAATGGCTATGCTCTTAATGTGTGTAGTGTGAAATTTTTAGATAGACTTGGCATGGATAAATCAAGAATTCAACTTGATTCCTTGTCGATTCAAGGATTTGATAATGTAGGAAAGCAACTGCTTGGTGTGATTACTTTTCCTATTACAATTGGAAAGGCTACCTTACAAACTCCTATTCATGTCATACCTGATCATCTTTCATACAACCTTCTTTTAGGAATACCTTGGATTCGTGAGATGTATGCGGTGCCTTCGACTCTTCATTATATCATGAAGTATGTCTATAACAATAAAGTATACCAAGTTGAAATAGACCCCGATCCTAAAATTTGCTTACAAGTTGAAAAGGGAAGACAAATCCTCTAAAAACACTAATTCCAACTTCGAAGATAGAGCCACTGAAAGAAAAGAAAAATGAGATGGAAAAAGTGATGAAATTGTTAGAAGATGATTGAGGTTCCTTAGACTTTACAACTTCATTTATGGGAGAATACACGATCACAACAAAAGAAAAGGAAAAAAAAAACCAACCAATGGTGATGTCAATACATAATTCAAAAGAAAAATCACAAGAATCTATCTCATCTAATCTTGAATATGACACAAGCTATACAACAAATTTTATGATCTATAGACTATCAACAACCACCAAACCCAAAAGAAATGGAGATACTTTATGGGAAAGGTTATGAGTTCATGAAAAAAATTGGTCATAGTGGAAAAGGATGTGGAAGGAAAGAACAAGGCATCCATGTTCCTATAGAGCCTAACACACAAGAAGCAAAAGGTGTTTTGGGATATTGCCCTTCTAAGATAACACAAGCACCTAAAAGACCCTCGCTAAATATCAACACCATCATGTGTAATCCTCAAATTGATTGACACAACCTATGAAGCATCAATAGAATACTTTGAAGATGATGAAGCCTTGAAAGAGATGTTTAGAGTTTATGATAAATCATTTACTCCTAAAAATAAATGTGTTACGTGTGATGTGATTAATGCTAGACAAGAAGACAAAGAAAAGGAAAATACTGAGATTGATAAAGACAATGAAGACTACAATCTTGAATTCTTGAAACAAAATTCACTTCCTTTAGGAGATATCATTGACATACTGATGTATATTAGCAATGAAGAAAAAGTGATTAAGATAGGAAAGTGCCTTGATGATGATGAACAAGAAGACCACACAACTTTACTTCATGACTTTCCTAAACTTTTTTCTTGGACTTATTCAGATATAAATTGGGAATTGATGCTAAGATAGTGACACACAATATAGTCCTTGCCGAAAATTCTAAACCCGTTAGAAAAAAGATACGAAAGATGAACCCTAAGATAGCCTTGCTAGTTAAGGCCAAGATTGAGAAACTCCTCAAAGCTAGCTTTATATGTCCTATAGACTATTCTCCTTGATCTCGAACATTGTTGTAGTTGTAAAACCTGATAATCATATTAGGATATGTACAGGCTTTCATGATTTGAATAAAGCATCTTTACAAGATGACTTTCCCGAAAAGAAATTAAAGGACAATCCTTGACCGACCACTTACCTGATTCCCCTTCTCCCCTAGCATTGCCTAATATAGATGCATTTCCTGATGAGAATATTTTTACTATTTAGAAAATTGAAGAAACATGGGAATTATACTTTGACGGGTCTAAGTACAAAATTGGCTCTGGTGCAAGGGTTATAATAACCCCACCTGTGGGAGAGCCTATTCCCTTGTCTAATCGCTTAAACTTCTTGTGCACAAACAACACATTGGAGTATGAATCATTAATTGTTGGATTGTGCACTGCTTTGACTCTGGGAGCTCAAAAAGTTAAAATATTTGGTGATTCACAATTATTCATTAAGAAAATAAATGGAACGTATCAAGCAAAGCATGACAAGTTATCAAAATATAAGGATCTCACAATGAATTTGTTGGAAAATTTTAATTCATACACCATTGATAACATCCCACGAAAAGATAATGGGCATGTGGATGTTATGGTGAGTGTGACTTCTTTGATATCTCCTCAAGACCCTTCAAAAGATTTCACATTTATCATGCATACAATTATGAGACCATCAATAGAATCTAAGGGAGAAGAAGTATTATCGACCACCATGGAAAGCTCTAGTGAATGGTATGCACCGATATTTAATTATTTACAAAATGGTACCTTTCTTGAGCAGACAACTAAGAATACTTGAGCTCACCTTCAGAAGATTGCGTCTAAATATATAATTCTTGCCGACGTGTTGTACCAGAAGTCCTTTGATGGTCTCTTGCTTAGATTCCTTAAACAATCTAAAATCCACATAGCACTTGAGGAATCCCATGTAGTTGCTTATGGGGGACATTTTTGAGGAAGATCATTAGTTCAAAAGCTAATTCGTATAGGATATTATTGGAGGAGTATGGAACAAGATTTCTTTGCATATGTTGAGAAATGTCACAAATATCAAGAAAATAGAAAATTGATCCATGCTCTTGCTTTCGAGCTTCGCGCACAAGTTCCTATTTGGCCCTTCTTAGTATGGGGTTTGGGTATAATTGGAAAGATTTCACCTCCCTCCTCTATCGAACATACATTTATAATTACTGTAGAAGAATATTTCACGAAATGGGTGGAAGCACTTCCCCTTCATTCAACAACCATCAATGCAATATGTCGTTTCATATTGGAACACATTATTGCTCACTTTGGACTTCCTTCTACATTAGTTCTTGACAACGAGACAAAAATTTAAGAATAAGGATGTGACAAAGTTCTTAGAAACGTTTGGCATACATCTTTTTTCAAAACCCTACTACCCACAATCTAATGGTCAAGCTGAATCAACTAATAGAACTATCAAACAAATCTTATGGAGAATGGTAACCAAACACAATAAAGATTGGTACACACAACTAACATATGTTTTATATGGGCCTATCGTATGAATGTTAGAGCATCAACTGGGAATACCCCTTATAACCTTGTCTATGGAACTAAGGTGATAATGCCCTTGGAATTAGAGATTCCTTCATTAAGAATTTCTCTCCAAGGATTTATTGATGACAACACCTATAAGGAACAATGTTTTCATCAACTTGAAATGCTTGACGAACAACACATTAACACTCTTGAGCACCTTCAAGCTTATTCTAGAAGAATGCAACATAGTTACAATGATAACGCCATACCTCATTCGTTCAATAAAGGTGATTTGGTGTTGTGTGAAAATCAACATTATGTCAATGCCACCTCGATAGAAAAAGGAAAGTTCAGCCCTAATTGGTTAGGAACATATATAATTGATGAAAGTTATGGGTCTAGAGCATATGTGTTAACATAAATGAGTGGTACACCTCTTAAGGAACCTATTAATGCCACACATTTGCATTGGTACTATATCTAACCCTTCTTGAATAGTGTGAAAGGTAAAGCAGTGGTGTTAGAGTTAGTAGATGACATTCCATGTGCTCTCGCATTGCTTCATTCTTGAAAAACAATTATTTGTGTCTTCAATACTAAAGTAATTGTTTAAATTAATTTTTAGGTGGTTACTTTAGGTTTCATACTATTCAAGCTTGTCTTGTGTGTTGTGTTAGATTAGATCCTTCTATGAATTTAATGTTCTACAATTATATCATAGGTGCATTTAATTTAGTATAAAATACTTAATCATCATGTTGTGTCTAAACGAAACTAGAATAGTTTTAATTAGATCACATATAACATGTTAAATCGGGGAGATATTTATTAAATAGTATTACAAAGATGATTTGATAAATCACATTGCTATTTAACTAAAAACACATACGCATAAACAATCAACCAAATGTAAAATGATCATATATATCACAAAGTTTTGAGGACATGTCATCAAATATACAATGTTAGTGTGGCCTGTGGCTACTAGATCCCTCGGGATTTGGTGATTGCCTCTATCTAGAGATAGTCCATTGAGAGATGATAGTATGTGATTGTGATCATGAACTAATATGAGAATCCAAGGCATACTATAGACCCTGTGCTCATCCAACAGTCACGGTCTCCTGTCTGATGGCCTCTAGGCGCTCTCGCTCTATGCGGTCTTCGTCTGCCTATAGCTTGGTTACCTTTGCATGAAGTCTCTCAACCTCTATTGGACCTCGAGATGATGAATCTCCTCATAGGAAACCTTGGTTCAATTAGCGTTCCTAGTGGCACCCTTGTATGTTGCCCTCAATCTGACATAAGGCTCAAACAACTTTGGGTCCTGCTCCATGATAGGTGGGGGCATGCTGTCTATACTGATAGCTTGATCAAAGAATGAAGGAGGCACTATCTTTCCAGCTACTTGTTGGTAGAGATCTTGCAAATCTCTCACATGCCTTGCAAGATAGAAATCATAAAGCTAATCAATACACATCATGATGTATACATATATAAATTAAAAGAATAAGCATGAAAATAAGCATAAGCATAACAATAAATAAAATGTCATCACCTAGATATCTGACTAGCTGTGTAAATACAGTCTCATCCCATATAGGAGGCATGGAGGATGTGCTAGTCTCTTCATGCTCGTAAGTGTTGATGTGTGCTACAACTACCAATTGCGATCTGGTAAGATGGGTGGGAGTTGGATCTCTCCACTTGTGGGCAACTGGACCCTCGTCTGTTGTGTCACTATCGTCACTCATTAGCTACTCCTCCTCCACCTCCTATCCCTCATAATCTGGGTTTTCCTACTCATTGTAATCCTCATCTATCTCATATGAAAATAGGTTGGCAGCCATGAGCCCTGTATCCTCAGCTATCTCCTCCTCCTCATCCCTTTGATCTAGAAGTGGTCCTACAAATCCTATAGGCTGATCCATGGGAAACACCAGAGCTGGTCATGTTGCTACCCACCACTCCTTGTATGCATTGGTAGCATTGACATCATCAATGTCAGAGACAGGGGGCATATCATGATCATCATCATCTGAGTCAATAAAGATGACATCATCAGAGGTGAATCATCTCATATCTCTAATCCTTTGAGCACTCCACACTAATCGCCTATGAAAAGGTTGTGCTATTGGTGGTACCTGTATCTACCCGAACTATTGCATAACACGATCATAGTAGAATGGTCTTACTACGTAATTGTGTTGACCCAATAAAAATGTCTATTTGCATCCTCCTCAACTATTGAGTCTCATTCGGCCACTGTGGTATTAGCTAGTATGGTCTCCACAAGATCTCCTCCTGATCTAGTCGGTTGAATCTGACTCTCTAAAAATGTAAATCCCCATAATGCCACACCCATCTCAGTGGATAACTGAATGCACATGGCTATCCAAGGGTAGATATCAAATGGAACCTTGTCGGTCTGGTGCATGTGATATGCTCTAAACACCACAATGAACCATGCTATCCACCTCACAATACGTGAATCGTCCAAAATCATAATATAAATGTGCCAGAATGCTACGGCCCCAAGCATATACAGTCCTATGGTTCTCCATCTATTGTATCATGTGAAGAAGGCCTCCATCTAGGTGTGCTCCTCTAGCATCAGGGATGAGTACTAGTGCTACTGTGAACATCATAATCCATCTCAACAACAGTGATCGTGCATAGAGTAGCCACGCTTGCTCAATACATGGCCCTACGATCTCCTCTCAAACCAATCCTCCTATACAATAACCTATATATTTTCTCGCATCTATGTGTATGTACCATCCGCTACAAAGTGCACGATCTTGCCTCAGATGGGAACTCGAAGGATGCGATGTACATCCTCCAAGGTAATCATCATCTTGTTAGTGGGTAGACGAAATGTGCAGGTATCGACATCCCATCTCTTTGCTAATGCCATCAACATGGCATCATGGTACCTCATAGGAGGCATGAGGTATGCCCAGTAAATCCCAATGGTCTGTAAAATATGAGTTTCTACCTTTGATAATGTCGAGACTAGGTCTCGTAAGCGACAAAATAATCTGTTGCTAAGACATTGTCGTGACCGAGATGGAATCTAGCAAAAAAGAAAAAATATCTACTATAAGCATTCTAAAATCTTAAATCTATACATCAAAAGTCAAAAAGTGTGCTAAAGTTGCTCTAGAATACTTTTCTAAGGGTACTAGACAATTTATTTCCTATTTGGGATACTTAACAAAGAAATGGGGCACTTTGCGAAAAAAAGCATACTTCATGAAAAAAAGACGCTTTGTAAAATTTTCTTCTAGGGTCCTAAATCAATGTGTGAAAACATAAAATAAATGCATTAAAACAAAGCTAAGGTATAGAAAAATCAACTCACCTGATGTTGAAGGTCGCCTTGAGCTAGCTCCTCCTATAGGCTCTCGAGTCTCGAAGGCACGTACTCTTGAACGCTCGGCATTTTCACTCACTACCACAAAGTCAAACTGCAATTGAAGGTAAAAGACAAAATGATTACAAATTACTTCACTTTTTACTCTTATATATGTTTAAATTAGGTCTTTTGCATATTAGGGTTAAAAGTGTTTTTTCATTCAAACTAGCTAGCATATTAGGGGCTAGTGAACTCCATTTTCGGCGCCATCTGTTGAATTGAAATCATGGTTTCATTCCTGCTCTCACCAAATGTCTATCACTATGTGGTATAGTACTTAGAAATAACCTATGATCAAAATTATCTAATTCAATGCGGTTAGAATTCTACCTTGATTCCACCTCCATAAAGTAAGCGAAATCAAGGGGGGCATACATCTACCCTCGAATTTGATTTCTATGAGAGGTTAGATAAGAGGATTTTTGAATTACTAATGAATTGGTGTTGCAAGATGTGGTTCCTAACATGTGGTTTTATAGATAGTTACAATGGGGGCTTCATTCTCCCATGTGTGAATAAATTCATATCCTTTTATGAAACGAAGTTTATTGTTCAAATTCCTTTAGCTTGCATATGCACATAGAGTCATATGGGCGCTAAAGTGGGGGCTAGATGTAATGACAAAAAAATTACTCCCTTATTGGAGATGGTACAATTTCTCACTTAATCTGGACCCATTTTAGCACCCTTGCATTTATGACCCCTTTAAATCATCATTATTAGGCTCCTAAGACCCTTTATTTTGGATCTCAAAGCTTATTTTGACTAAAATCCAAACAAAATCAATAAATACACTTAATTTTCTTACAACCCATCATGGCCCCACCCCAAAAAATTAGGGTGGGACTCACACACCACCTGCGTATGAGTCTCCCTAGATGGGACCCATATACCATAAGTGGCGTATGAGTTCCGCGTGGCCCCTTTCTAGGGTTTGAGCAGAAAATTCAAGTTTTTAATTCAAAATTTTGGTTGATGTCGGCTTTTGAGATCTAATAAATGGTAAATTAGGTGTATTGCCTATATAAACAAGCTTTCAAGTCATTATTTTCATCTAGAAAAAGCAATTTCAATGTCTAAGCATTCACAAGCACTCAAGCATACTCTCACAAGAGAATTCAAGTTTTCAGGAGCCAACAAAGTTGAAGTCTTGGAGCCACATAATTGTATTTTTGTAGGTCTTCAAGCTCACTTTCATTCAAGATCTAGCATTTTCAAGGATTGATTATGGTTTCCTATGGTGAATCATGATGGATTCTAGGTTGGGGAGATGCAACTAGCCATCAAACCAAGCCCAATGACGTGTTTCCTAAGTGATTCCATCCTCCATTATCATCTACTTTTAGCCTAAGGAAGGTACACATCTTATTATGGCTTATTAAGGTGATTAGACATCTCCCAAAGTGAGTCATCATCTTCATGTTTCATTCATGCATCTCTTTCTAGCACGTTAGAATAGGATTGCATTGCATTTCAAATTTCTTAATATTAGAGGCACTTAGGATTAGGGTTTGTATTCACATTTACTTTCAAGATCCCTTATTTCTATCAAGGTTTAATTACTGAACTAGGGGTTTGACCAAGGAAAACCCCCCATAAGAAAATCAACACTATATTTTGTTTTATAGGTCTTTTTACAGGTTTAGATTTGAAAATCAAGTTGACAAGATAGAGCAGGGATAAAAGAGCATATTCAATGTTTGAATTTCCAAAAAAGCAGGATTGGACTAATACGCCACAAGTGGTGTATGAGTCCCAGTGTAGTAAAATTTCCAGATTTCTAAAGATTCAGGTCTATCATCACCAGATTCTTGTTTTAGCCCAAAAACCCTAGTTTGGGATTGATACGCCCAACATGGCGTATGAGTCCCAATGTTCCATAAATTCTAGATTTTCAGAGTTTTAAAGCTTATTCTGAGTACATTCAAGTTTCTAGGTGTACTTCTCTGATTTCCCAATTCATTGTTTTGATTTATATTCATTTCTAGGTCATTCATTTAAGTTTTACAAAGCATTAGGTTTTATCATTAGGTCTTGCAAGTTACTTATCTTTACAAGCCCTAGCTTGGTGGTGAACCCTATTTTAGTCCTTAATCACACCCTAGGATACCTTATTGCAAGATCTTTTTCCCCCTTGCTAACTTCAGATTGAGATCTCTAAAGTTTCCTTGAATGTAATAAGAGTGAAATAGAAACCCTATCCTTGTGCTCCATCTCCTAAAAGGTGAGGCACCATATTTCCATTGTTACAATACTAAACAATAGCTAATAGAGTTCTAGATACTATTAATCATACTTATATTCTCAAAACATAGTAGTCATAGAAAATTGTTGATTGGAGGCATAATGCAGGCCTTTCATATCATCTTAAACTACCTAATTTCTATCATTAACCCTTCCAAGTTGGATTTCTATACTAACTAAACTTCTTATGGATAGTAGATGGCATCATCATCTAGTTCAATTATCTCCAACGTCATTGCTCACGTCACTTGAGGATTTCACTTACAAACTAAGGGTAATCTCCCACCAGTTATTCAATTAGACTGGCATCATGTCCTGTGGGGTGAGAGGATTTCTCTACCCGCTTTAGGAGACTAAGATTGAGCAACATCTCATTTTTACTTGTCATATATACCATGAGATCTAGGGGAAACACAATTTTTTAGAAAAATTCAAAAGGCTCTTTACCCACCTTTTCTCAGTACCATGATCAGACATGACTCCTTTGTTCTTTGAGAGGTTAGATGTAGGTCCTTTAGGATTTTTGGGCACCCTAGAGTTGTCATGTTGTGTGCTTTGTTGAGCCCACTACAAGCATTGGATGCATTGAATTCCTCTTGGATATAGTCGATTCTCCTAGATAGAGAGAGATTAGTCAGATGATGCTCATTCTTGGAATTTTCTTATAACTTCTAGAATGCCTTAATCCCTTTAGTTTTAATTCCAAGATGAGTAGATGTACTTCATTTCATCATAAAGGGTTGCATTCTTGTCCACAATCGAGCATATAGGGACACATGTACATTTCAATTTTTTTTCTCTATAAGCATAGTTTCATGATTCTTGGATGTTAGGAGAGGCTCTAGGAGGAGTTCTTAGATTCTTGGGGCTGCCCATTCTGGCCCTTCCCCTGCCCTAGCAAGGGTTATTTTTTTTTGTCTTCTGTGGTGATATATGATGACATCGTTGGTCCTTTTCCTCAAAAAATTTCAAGGTCTCTGTCATACAAGAGAAGGCCATCACCATCACCTATTAGTCACTCCAAGTAGGTCTCCTGCAACTACATCAAACTATAGTGATGAAGCGCATCTGTTGAAGCCCCAACTACAATGAAGTGATTTAGATCTCAATACCTTGGATGATGCACATTCACCTCCAAAGTATTTTGTCTTAATTTTGACCATGTTTACTGGCATAAGTGGATTTCTCATTGGATATGACAATTGTTAGTCTTTGGCTATTCAGATCTTGTTAATTTAGTCTCAAAGTCATTTCCATCTCTGTTGCAAGCCATAAAAAATGTGTCTGAATTAGGGAAATGTTTGTGCAATTTGAGGTGAAATATTGTAAAATCTCCAACGAGTTGGGTCTTGAGGATAACGTGTTGTGCTAATCTCAGATTTAATAGATTATTTCTTTGGATTTTTTAATGACCCAAAAATATAATCTTTTTTTTTTTTTTTAATTAATGTGCTAGGGGAAACCCTATTTCTTGGCTATAGAATGGAGGAATTGTTTACCATTAGGTCATCTTGTATTATTAGATTTGTTGTGAGTAGGTGAAAGTGTGTTTCAGAGAGTTTACATTTGTTATAAGTTACATTGAGGTTATGCAAAAAGGGGAAGGAATCAACCTATCAATCACAATTTCAGTCTTTTGAAACAACTTTGCAACACTTTAGAACCTATCTCAACAACTCTTCACAAATTCAACCAATTTCCCTTATAGGTCTACAGATCTAGATTTTAAACCAAAACTCTCAGATCCAATCTCAAAAACCCTCTAACCAATTGTATTTTCAGACACCCTTTAACATCTTACAAATCATATCTCAAAAGCAACATAGGTCACTTTGGACCAACTCCTCCAAAATCATGCAACTACACTATATTAGACCTCAATTAGGTCACTTTAACAAAGCATCACCCACTCAAACACCTTTCCAACCCTAAATATTCATGGAAAGTCACTTACTAGTCTACAAAACCTCCAAATCCACAACTTCTGATCAAAGAATCACCTCCTATGACACCAAAACATGAAACCCTCACTTTATGCCATTCCAAAAGGGGTTTATTGAAAAACACTATTCCAAGCTTCTACACAACCAACAAAGGCCTCAAAAACATTTATTTATGTATGTAAATTCTTGAAAGTTCATCAAAATCTGCTGCTCCCAAGAGTTTCTACAATTTCCCTCCTCTAACCATCAAATTTCACTCAAAATACACAATTTGACAATTAGGAATCACGCCCAAGCACTCAACTCACCTTCCCTGCCATTCCAAAGCTTCAAAAACTTTAATATATTTCTGCTCATGCCAAATCAATCATCTCCCAATCTTTCCTAAGACAATTTCACCAAAACACAACATCTAAACTCCATTTTTAAGCCAAAATTCACCCAATTTCTTTTGGGACAACAACCAAAAACACTCCTAAACATTTTCCCTACTCCTAAATCTTATTCTTAAATCTAATCCTACCATTTTAGACTCATTCCACTTAGTCATAGTAGAAACAATAGGTGGAATGAGTCATTTATTCATTTTTAGTCTTCAAACCCTTTATGACTGGCTGTACA
Organism: Sequoia sempervirens; assembly: GCA_007258455.2. NCBI lineage: Eukaryota > Viridiplantae > Streptophyta > Pinopsida > Cupressales > Cupressaceae > Sequoia > Sequoia sempervirens. Next base: position 46,653 of record VDFB02057893.1, read on the forward strand.
TACCCGCAATCAGTAATTTGACAATAAAATTCTTAAAACTCAATGAATTTCCTTCACTCCAAATCCAAAACATAGCTAACACCTATCTCTACCAATTGGAAAATGTTTCAAGACATAATACTTTTGTATGGCCAACTATAATAGTCTGCAATAGAAAAATTCAATGAAACACACATAATTACGAGAGAAATTAGGGGATTTTTATTGTTTTTCCTTCATAAAAACCTTCAACAACCTCTTCCTTTGAGTTCCCAACATATTTAAACCTTAATAAACCTATGAAAATGGCTCTAACTTCCCTTTGAATGCCCATGACCGTTGGGATTCTTCAAGTTTACAGTTTTTGCATTTTTTCCACATTGACAACTTTTCAATTTTTTACAATTTTACATCATTTTGACGAATATACAACATGAACTCCAAAATGAGCCCAAAACCAACTAACATGACTTATTACATTATAAATTGGTCTAATATGACCTTATTCAATTGAAAAAACTCAAAACGTGCAAAACTAACTTAAGACTTCCATGAACCAAATTTGCTCAATAACCTTGGTGCCCCTGGACCAGTTTTAGAGGGTGTTGCTATGTTCAAAAATCTGTTTGTCTTGGAGGGTGAACTACGCTAAAAAAAATACATGTCGTTTAGAGTGTTTGAATTTTCAATCCTTCCAAATGGCAGTATCCATGCTGCCTTCCAAGAAATTGTGAGTCTGTGATCAGATGTAGCTATTCAATCATAACAAAGATGCAATCCATAACCAAAGGACATATTCAATGACCAAAGGTAAAATTGCTCCAATTGAACCCTGGTAAACCATAGTTGCATTTATTCAATGATGGAATTCATGAAATGTGGACTGAAATGCTAGTTTTCTTGAATGATTGGCACAAAGGGCAATTATTGATCCTACTCTCGCATTCCTTGTAGAGGCAAAGATTCCTCCAAGGCAGCAAAAGCATGCATACATCAATGCTTCTGCAAACTCTACAAGTCCTCTGTTCTTTCAAATCCTTGTTCTCTTTGTAGATAAGTGGTTGAAAATCACCTGCATTACCATTGAAACAAGAAGTTGTATCATCCACTTTGTTGTCTCCACATCCTTCTTTACTCTCTCTGCTTTGGGCATAAGCTTGCTGCAGATTGAATTTAAGAGTAATAATCAAAGTTTCATTGCATTTTGCCCGATATTGTCATGCATTTACTTCCAAACTCAATTGCTTCATCTTCTCTTCTAGTTCTTAATTTTTTTAATTTATGTTTGCCACCTCTATATCCTTTCCCTTAAGCTTTTTAGGTGTTACTTCCTGAACACATGTCAAGATATGCATTTGAAGCCTCTGTCTCTTCTCCTCCATAGCTTCCCTGAATCGCTCCCCCTGCACATAGAACAATAAATAAATAAATAAAGCAACCTCAAGAACAAAAATTAGAAAAGGAAAGGAGATAAATTAAGGAACTAATGAATTATAATTTCCACAGAATAGACATGCAAAGTGACAGTCTAAGGAAAAAAAAAATGTATGGAAACACAACTGATAAACAAGAATGGTATAAACAAAATAGAGAACCACATAATCCTTTTATTTAATATGAAGGAAGAACCTAAAATTGTATGAAGAAAAATTTGCATGAAACAATAAAACAAGCTTCTCTAGACAGACAAGTAAAGAACAGGAATGAATGTTACACATGTTTCTTCTTACTATGTTCTAAACTAATGGTATAGTCCATAAAAATTATCACAATTTTGGCAAGGCTTGCACATATTTTTTCCCCATTTGCACAGATGTTGCTTAATGTTTAGTAAGCCTTGAAGACAACCAAAACTTTGTGATGTCCATAACTAATGGTGAAAGGAATTTGCAGCACATCTTTTTCTACAACTAAATTTGTGATAGCTCAATCTAAAAGAAAGTATCAATGCACGCAACAATCAATGAAGTATCTTGAATTTCTTACTTTCCATGATTAGTAACTTATAAAGACAATACAAGTGGAATATGCAAGAAAACATGGTATAGAGTGCTATATAATATGTATTCGACAAGATCATACCATCTAACTCTCAAGGATGGGATTGCTAATCTATGGGCAAATTGTTTATTATATTTATCGCAGGGGTCTTTGTATCTTCATTGTGTAACATACCATAAGGGACTTGTAAGTTGAATTTATGCTATTGCAAATTGTTTGTATGCTGTAATCATTGATTTATCTTGA
>VDFB02057893.1:48978-78149 GCA_007258455.2 Sequoia sempervirens
ACTAGGGGTTTGACCAAGGCAAACCCCCCATAAGAAAATCAACACTATATTTTGTTTTATAGGTCTTTTTAGAGGTTTAGATTTGAAAATCAAGTTGACAAGATAGAGCAGGGATAAAAGAGCATATTCAAAGTTTGAATTTCCAAAAAAGTAGGATTGGACTAATACGCCACAAGTGGTTATGAGTCCCAGTGTAGTAAAATTTCCAGATTTCTAAAGATTCAGGTCTGTCATCACCAGATTCTTGTTTTAGCCCAAAAACCCTAGTTTGGGATTGATACGCCCAACATGGCGTATGAGTCCCAATGTTCCCTAAATTCTAGATTTTTAGAGTTTTAAAGCTTATTCTGAGTACATTCAAGTTTCTAGGTGTACTTCTCTGATTTCCCAATTCATTGTTCTGATTTATATTCATTTCTAGGTCATTCATTTAAGTTTTACAAAGCATTAGGTTTTATCATTAGGTCTTGCATGTTACTTATCTTTACAAGCCCTAGATTGTTGGTGAACCCTATTTTAGTCCTTAATCACACCCTAGGATACCTTATTGCAAGATCTCTTTCCCCCTTGCTAACTTCAGATTGAGATCTCTAAAGTTTCCTTGAATGTAATAAGAGTGAAATAGAAACCCCATCCTCGTGCTCCATCTCCTAAAAGGTGAGGCGCCCTATTTCCATTGTTACAATACTAAACAATAGCTAATAGAGTTCTAGATACTATTAATCATACTTATATTCTCAAAACATAGTAGTCATAGAAAAATTGTTGATTGGAGGCATAATGCAGGCCTTTCATATCATCTTAAACTACCTAATTTCTATCATTAACCCTTCCAAGTTGGATTTCTATACTAACTAAACTTCTTATGGATAGTAGATGGCATCATCATCTAGTTCAATTATCTCCAACGTCATTGCTCACATCACTTGAGGATTTCACTTACAAACTAAGGGTAATCTCCCACCAGTTATTCGATTAGACTGGCATCATGTCCTGTGGGGTGAGAGGATTTCTCTACCCACTTTAGGAGACTAAGATTGAGCAACATCTCATTTTTACTTGTCATATATACCATGAGATCTAGGGGAAACACAATTTTTTAGAAAAATTCAAAAGGCTCTTTACCCACCTTTTCTCAGTACCGTGATCAGACATGACTCCCTTGTTCTTTGAGAGGTTAGATGTAGGTCCTTTAGGATTTTTGGGCACCCTAGAGTTGTCATGTTGTGTGCTTTGTCGAGCCCACTACAAGCATTGGATGCATTGAATTCCTCTTGGATATAGTCGATTCTCCTAGATAGAGAGAGATTATTCAGATGATGCTCATTCTTGGAATTTTCTTATAACTTCTAGAATGCCTTAATCCCTTTAGTTTTAATTCCAAGATGAGTAGATGTACTTCATTTCATCATAAAGGGTTGCCTTCTTGTCCACAATCGAGCATATAGGGACACATGTACATTTCAATTTTTTTTCTCTATAAGCATAGTTTCATGATTCTTGGATGTTAGGAGAGGCTCTAGGAGGAGTTCTTAGATTCTTGGGGCTGCCCATTCTGGCCCTTCCCCTGCCCTAGCAAGGGTTATTTTTTTTGTCTTCTGTGGTGATATATGATGACATCGTTGGTCCTTTTCCTCAAACAATTTCAAGGTCTCTGTCATACAAGAGAAGGCGATCACCATCACCTATTAGTCACTCCAAGTAGGGCTCCTGCAACTACATCAAACTATAGTGACGAAGCGCATCTGTTGAAGCCCCAACTACAATGAAGTGATTTAGATCTCAATACCTTGGATGATGCACATTCACTTCCAAAGTATTTTGTCATAATTTTGACCATGTTTACTGGCATAAGTGGATTTCTCTTTGGATATGATACTGGTTACTCTTTGGCTATTCAGATCTTGTTAATTTAGTCTCAAAGTCATTTCCATCTCTGTTGCAAGCCATAAAAAATGTGTCTGAATTAGGGAAATGTTTGTGCAATTTGAGGTGAAATATTGTAAAATCTCCAACGAGTTGGGTCTTGAGGATAACGTGTTGTGCTAATCTCAGATTTAATAGATTATTTCTTTGGATTTTTTAATGACCCAAAAATATAAGCTTTTTTTTTTTTAATTAATGTGCTAGGGGAAACCCTATTTCTTGGCTATAGAATGGAGGAATTGTTTACCATTAGGTCATCTTGTATTATTAGATTTGTTGTGAGTAGGTGAAAGTGTGTTTCAGAGAGTTTACATTTGTTATAAGTTACATTGAGGTTATGCAAAAAGGGGAAGGAATCAACCTATCAATCACAATTTCAGTCTTTTGAAACAACTTTGCAACACTTTAGAACCTATCTCAACAACTCTTCACAAATTCAACCAATTTCCCTTATAGGTCTACAGATCTAGATTTTAAACCAAAACTCTCAGATCCAATCTCAAAAACCCTCTAACCAATTGTATTTTCAGACACCCTTTAACATCTTACAAATCATATCTCAAAAGCAACATAGGTCACTTTGGACCAACTCCTCCAAAATCATGCAACTACACTATATTAGACCTCAATTAGGTCACTTTAACAAAGCATCACCCACTCAAACACCTTTCCAACCCTAAATATTCATGGAAAGTCACTTACTAGTCTACAAAACCTCCAAATCCACAACTTCTGATCAAAGAATCACCTCCTATGACACCAAAACATGAAACCCTCACTTTATGCCATTCCAAAAGGGGTTTATTGAAAAACACTATTCCAAGCTTCTACACAACCAACAAAGGCCTCAAAAACATTTATTTATGTATGTAAATTCTTGAAAGTTCATCAAAATCTGCTGCTCCCAAGAGTTTCTACAATTTCCCTCCTCTAACCATCAAATTTCACTCAAAATACACAATTTGACAATTAGGAATCACGCCCAAGCACTCAACTCACCTTCCCTGCCATTCCAAAGCTTCAAAAACTTTAATATATTTCTGCTCATGCCAAATCAATCATCTCCCAATCTTTCCTAAGACAATTTCACCAAAACACAACATCTAAACTCCATTTTTAAGCCAAAATTCACCCAATTTCTTTTGGGACAACAACCAAAAACACTCCTAAACATTTTCCCTACTCCTAAATCTTATTCTTAAATCTAATCCTACCATTTTAGACTCATTCCACTTAGTCATAGTAGAAACAATAGGTGGAATGAGTCATTTATTCATTTTTAGTCTTCAAACCCTTTATGACTGGCTGTACATACCCGCAATCAGTAATTTGACAATAAAATTCTTAAAACTCAATGAATTTCCTTCACTCCAAATCCAAAACATAGCTAACACCTATCTCTACCAATTGGAAAATGTTTCAAGACATAATACTTTTGTATGGCCAACTATAATAGTCTGCAATAGAAAAATTCAATGAAACACACATAATTACGAGAGAAATTAGGGGATTTTTATTGTTTTTCCTTCATAAAAACCTTCAACAACCTCTTCCTTTGAGTTCCCAACATATTTAAACCTTAATAAACCTATGAAAATGGCTCTAACTTCCCTTTGAATGCCCATGACCGTTGGGATTCTTCAAGTTTACAGTTTTTGCATTTTTTCCACATTGACAACTTTTCAATTTTTTACAATTTTACATCATTTTGACGAATATACAACATGAACTCCAAAATGAGCCCAAAACCAACTAACATGACTTATTACATTATAAATTGGTCTAATATGACCTTATTCAATTGAAAAAACTCAAAACGTGCAAAACTAACTTAAGACTTCCATGAACCAAATTTGCTCAATAACCTTGGTGCCCCTGGACCAGTTTTAGAGGGTGTTGCTATGTTCAAAAATCTGTTTGTCTTGGAGGGTGAACTACGCTAAAAAAAATACATGTCGTTTAGAGTGTTTGAATTTTCAATCCTTCCAAATGGCAGTATCCATGCTGCCTTCCAAGAAATTGTGAGTCTGTGATCAGATGTAGCTATTCAATCATAACAAAGATGCAATCCATAACCAAAGGACATATTCAATGACCAAAGGTAAAATTGCTCCAATTGAACCCTGGTAAACCATAGTTGCATTTATTCAATGATGGAATTCATGAAATGTGGACTGAAATGCTAGTTTTCTTGAATGATTGGCACAAAGGGCAATTATTGATCCTACTCTCGCATTCCTTGTAGAGGCAAAGATTCCTCCAAGGCAGCAAAAGCATGCATACATCAATGCTTCTGCAAACTCTACAAGTCCTCTGTTCTTTCAAATCCTTGTTCTCTTTGTAGATAAGTGGTTGAAAATCACCTGCATTACCATTGAAACAAGAAGTTGTATCATCCACTTTGTTGTCTCCACATCCTTCTTTACTCTCTCTGCTTTGGGCATAAGCTTGCTGCAGATTGAATTTAAGAGTAATAATCAAAGTTTCATTGCATTTTGCCCGATATTGTCATGCATTTACTTCCAAACTCAATTGCTTCATCTTCTCTTCTAGTTCTTAATTTTTTTAATTTATGTTTGCCACCTCTATATCCTTTCCCTTAAGCTTTTTAGGTGTTACTTCCTGAACACATGTCAAGATATGCATTTGAAGCCTCTGTCTCTTCTCCTCCATAGCTTCCCTGAATCGCTCCCCCTGCACATAGAACAATAAATAAATAAATAAAGCAACCTCAAGAACAAAAATTAGAAAAGGAAAGGAGATAAATTAAGGAACTAATGAATTATAATTTCCACAGAATAGACATGCAAAGTGACAGTCTAAGGAAAAAAAAAATGTATGGAAACACAACTGATAAACAAGAATGGTATAAACAAAATAGAGAACCACATAATCCTTTTATTTAATATGAAGGAAGAACCTAAAATTGTATGAAGAAAAATTTGCATGAAACAATAAAACAAGCTTCTCTAGACAGACAAGTAAAGAACAGGAATGAATGTTACACATGTTTCTTCTTACTATGTTCTAAACTAATGGTATAGTCCATAAAAATTATCACAATTTTGGCAAGGCTTGCACATATTTTTTCCCCATTTGCACAGATGTTGCTTAATGTTTAGTAAGCCTTGAAGACAACCAAAACTTTGTGATGTCCATAACTAATGGTGAAAGGAATTTGCAGCACATCTTTTTCTACAACTAAATTTGTGATAGCTCAATCTAAAAGAAAGTATCAATGCACGCAACAATCAATGAAGTATCTTGAATTTCTTACTTTCCATGATTAGTAACTTATAAAGACAATACAAGTGGAATATGCAAGAAAACATGGTATAGAGTGCTATATAATATGTATTCGACAAGATCATACCATCTAACTCTCAAGGATGGGATTGCTAATCTATGGGCAAATTGTTTATTATATTTATCGCAGGGGTCTTTGTATCTTCATTGTGTAACATACCATAAGGGACTTGTAAGTTGAATTTATGCTATTGCAAATTGTTTGTATGCTGTAATCATTGATTTATCTTGATTTTGGGGTCATTGATCTGTTTTAATTTCTAGTGCTCTAGTGCTCTTAAAATTGCATTTTTGTCCAACTTTTAATTTTTAATTTTATTTTTTAGAATAAGTTTGCTTAATAAGAGACTGTGTTGTAGTTCATAGTCACTCTGTTTTTAGATCCTCCCAATCCTAAAGATGGATGCTATTACATAGAGGATAGAAATGAAAAAAAGGTTATCATCTACTTAGTGCATCTTCACTGCAAGCATGTCAAACATCTACTTTGAGGGATTGTTCTTAGAAAATAGGGTGTAAATTCTATTAAACCTATTCTTTCATGATGGAAACATGGTATCTTTACCATTGGAGTCATTCAGGGGTACACTTCATCTTGGATTATGGAACAATGGGATCTTCACCAGCAGGCCTACTTAGGTGTACAGTCCATCTTACCTTAAAATGTAAACATGGGATCTTCACCATTTGGTCCATTCACACCCACACAGCTTGACATTTTTCTCCTTTCATTCCATCGGTTATTGGTGTTGGTCCATACATCTAGCCTATACCCATATGTGCAAAACAAATCCTCGGTATCAGACAACCAAATAATAATTAGGAAGACATTAACTGATACAATAGTTGTAATACTTTACTATAAAGAGAAATTACTCAAATTGTGATACACTCATAAATAAAATCCTCTTTCTTAATGTTTTCTTTTGTTGTTGGATAAACCACAATTAGTTCCTTTGCAGGATGAGCAATATGGGGCACACTAGATTGACCTTCCTCATATTGAATCCATGTCATATAGAGGAATGCCCTTTCATTTCATGAACTCTGAGCCTTATTATTTTTTTACCCAAAATTAATGAAATGAAAAGGGTTTTTAAAGGAGATTCTTAGCTTTCCACTGATATAAATTATGCTTTACTTTGAATTTAATAAGTAATTATTATTCATTTTCTATTCAAATTACGACTAAAGTCTTGATTGATAGGTTGATTGAAAAATATCTATAGCTTTCAAATGGTATCACATGTTTTGAATCCAAAACATGTGTCACATTCTATGCTTCGCATACTATAGGATTAAAAAAAGAAAAAATAAATTTCATGAAGTTTTGACCAAGTTAAGGTGGTTGGACATACAAGTTTTTATATTTAAAAAAAAATTGTAATAAAAAATTCATAATTAATTATTTACTTGAAAAAAATTACAAAAAAATATGCATCACATCAGAGAATGAGTCCTCTACTTATATCTAAAATCTTATAAAAAAATATTATCATTTTATTGTGGTTAAGGTGGTCAGACAGACACCTATTCTTATTTTTTCCTTGAAATTTAAATACCACTCATTGAAATTTCAAATTTTCATCAAATAATTTTTTTTAAATAAATAAACTTAGTAGTTTAGAAACTACATTCAATTTGCTATAGATTCTATTCTTACATATTTTTGAAATAATATAGATAACTTATTCAAATTTTTAAGGACACTATGGCCTACACCCAAGCCTCGTCTCAATAGCTTATCTCTCAAGAGCCTTTAATGCCAAAGCAACAACTGATGTATCAACCTCTATACGTAATTGAGGTTATCTAGGTTCATTTATTAAAAAATTGCCATATATGACATGTGATTCATTTCAATGAATGTTTGTATAGCTGTAGAATTATATAATTGTTCTACAATATTGATGTACTCTCCAAGTGTCAAATTCATTAATTTCTTAGCATGTTTAAGAAATATTATTACAATTATTTTTTCTAACATAGTGACTTTTGCAACATTGATCAAATTGGGTTCTCAAAATTAGCATTCCTTATGAAAAATGCAGTTGACAGAAATAGTTCCATTAGTTAACAACAAATTTAAAATAAAACCTAAGAGTGTTTGTTAACACACTCATATTATTACACTTCAATATTTGTTATTATTATAAAATATCTCTTACAAGTTAACATTAATTATATATTTTAATTATTTTAATTATTTCATCTTATATTTTATTTAATTGCATTTTAAAATTTGACATTTTTTTAATTATATCTAAATTTAATTCATAGGGGCATTTTTGTGAATGTAAGTCTTTTCTGAATTTTGTGAACAACAAGAGATAATTTAGATTGTTGTCGCAATGTTCTTCTAAACCTCAAAGTTTTGTCCTGAGGGGTACATGTGTTTGTTGGTTCATAACTAGCAACTGCTAGAAACTATTAAAGAGTGCATGCTTTTGCTAGTTTTCTATTTCTTTACCTTGAAATTGATTTAACTCAGATGTATTATAGTTTGTCTTATGACTCTGTAATTTAAGTTTAGTTCTGCGCATGAATGGAATGGTTCCATTTACAGGTAGCTCTACTTGACAACCATCAAGTTATTAGGGGGAGATTTTAAATGCTCACTCCCAAGATAAAGCATTCCACCCGACCCTTGAAAGGGCAATATTGTTCTTGTATCATAGTTTACAATAATCACATGATTTTGTTCCTGTAGATTCTTATGCATAGTTATGTCAGAATATCTTTTATTTTGTACAAGGAAAATGTTTCTATAAGAAATCTTTTAATATTATCTCTAATCAAAACAATAGCTTGTGAAAGGTTTAAAAACTCATGGATGTTTGGTGTACGCATCCTAGTATAGGAAGCATTGCATTCAATAGGTTCCCACCCTTAATTTGTGACTACCCCCCAATTTTTACATAAATCAACTTAGAGAACAATCAACAACATCAAATGTTGGAACAAAAACTTGTCAACAAAGAAATGACCCCTTGGTACATCATGTTATTGAGCAAATACCTAACCCCTCTTCAAACGTACTAGGTCAATCCATAGTTATGTCTCAAGAGATAGATCAAACAAACTTCACAAGTCAATATGGTACATCAATACCTTGTATAATACTCAAAACCTAGGGAATCAAAAAAATTTGGGCATACAAAACACCAACTTTCCACCTACATTCAACACCAACATTCACCTACATTCAAAACCAACATTCCACTTACATCCAATGCCAAAAATGTTCACACAAATGTCCCTAGTATTCAAAATTATCAAAGTCAAAATAAAAAAATCCTCAAACCTTGTACAACATATTCTTGATCATAAGAACATAAAATGATTGTCAGTAACCTTAATAGCCTGTAACTTGACCTTCATGAGCTTTGTTATGTTTGACACTATAGTCATAATCCTTTCATCACCAACAAGTGCATAGCTATTGATGGAAAGAGATTCAGTGGTAGTTCATTCCAATCCTCAACAAAAATCATTTGTAGCAGCTAGCTTGCCATTCTTTAATGGCAACCAGAAGATCCTGCATTTCATGAATGGACTCAAAAGCTTGGCTCCAACCTGTCGTTTTCCCTACTTTTGCAGCAAACATGTCATTTCCAAAATCACTCTTAACAATTTCACCCAATTTGTCTTTTTGGCCAGTTCAATTATGCAGCCACCCTGTTGGTTTCATTTCCTTCACTAAATGTTTTGAGAGCACCAGTTGTGGAAAATGGTGGTTTGATTATGATCTATCTAAATAAAGGGCCAAGAACCAAAAAGGAAGCATTTTCTTTTCCCTAAGCCCTTCATTTTAATCCCACTCCCCTCATATGCATCCAACGATCCCTAAAGCTCATGTATCTCATAAATACAAGTGAATTACTCTCTTGCAGTCAGTAAATATTCTTGGAGGTTCTTTGAAGCTGAGTACACATGTCATAGCTCACTTTGTGGTGCATCATCAAACTTGGCAGATCAAGATTTTAATTTTTTTAGATTGATTTGATTAGAATTGGCTTAGATTTAAGAGCTAGATTAGTGAATAATTGCTTTGTTTTTCTGTGTTATGCTGGAAATGTACTTCTTACCTCATGCTTCATCACATCTCCCACATTTCATCTATACTTGCTTGCTTGGATGTTACTAATTCAGTTCTTTTCAATTACTTATTTCATTTCTAAACAAAAACTGGTTATTGGAAATTCAATATTTTCTCCTTCATTGCAAACTTCTCAAACTCCTGAGAAACCACCAAAAACAAGTCTCTCTTTTTTTATTACCTTTCTTCCTTATTTATGTTTCCGCTTTAATTGCAGGTTTACTTGAGTGATTTGTCAGCATTCAATTTTATCTCTCCCTCAACCATGTTGTTCCATCATCATTTCAGTATTTTTCATATTTGCTTAGGCATTTATATAAGCTCAGCTTCATCTTTCTTGATCGATTGATAGTCATCTGTGGGCCATTTTGGCTTCCCCCATTACTGCTTTCCTCATTTCTTTGAAAATTTAAATTTTTGCAGATTGTCTAAAGTCTCCAAATAGCCTTACAAATTTTCACCCTTTTGTTTCTGATTACTTTGTTGTTATTTTCATTCATTTCTACAGTCACATCAATCAATGTTATCACTGTTTTCAGTCTTCCTAAGGTCATATCAATCCTCTTTCATTGCACTTAATGTGATTCAAGTGAGCATAGCCATTACTTATTTGGCATGTTTTCAAGTTCTTGATGATTTACAACTTTTCAGCATTGGAGCTTTGTTGTTTTCTAGTTTGTTGAAAAGAGTGTTTTGGCATTTCACATTGCCAGTTCACAATGAAGCTTGTCTATTTGCTTGCATGGTATAGAATCACTTGGATACTCTTGAACATTGAACTTTGTGTTTGTATCAATCATTTGTTGTTTAAAGTTACAAAGAAACATCACCCATTTTGCAAGTAATTAGAAAGAAAATATGACACATGTAATATCTGAATCCTAACAAATAGATGATCATAATAGAATTATGTGTTCTTTAAACAGATGTACTTACATTCCCTTGAGCTGCTAGTCAAAATTAATCTCGCATTTTCCCTAGGCCAAAACTGTTCTGCCAATCATAGGCAGGAACTTCGCTGCCCTACAGCTCTTGTTGGTTATATTTTTTGATGACTTGGATGTGAGGCTAGTCTAGGATGGATGGATGAATATGTGGCATTTGAAGCTGACCATTGTTCACATGCAGAATTAAATGCATTGTTTTCTCCAAGCTTAGCACCATAGTTATGGGCCCTAGGGCGCTAAAGGAAGTTAGTCGTATGTTGTTTTAATGTTTGATAACCTTGATCTTCTTTATCTCCACATAGAAAATTTCCACATCACATGATTGGAAGAAGAAACCAAAACAAATATGCGATCAGGGAAAACCATGCAATGGAAATACTATTGATTGGCATTTTTCTGATTAGGAAAATGACCGGCGCTAAGTTTGAGTGTGTCCTTCATCTCAGCATAAGGCATTTAACTTTGAGATCTCCTCATCTTTGATAGCAATGCTCTGATAGGCGAAGCCATGTCGGACTGAGGTCCTCCCAGCAATAGCAACAGCTCTCAAGCAAGCACTCAATGGTGCATCCATGTGCTCTAGAGAGGGTCTAGGCCTATGGGTAACACTCTCTCTCCTTTTCACTTTCCTTTCATATTTGTCCTTTTACTATCTCATGGTGTGGGTTCTACTCATGAGCGGGTTTTTCTCTCACCACACGCTTCTTGTGGTGTGGGTTTTACTCCTAAGTAGGTTTTTCTTTCACCACATGCTTTGTTTACTTCTTTAGCACTCCTTTCCATCTTGACTATCCATGGAGGTGGGAACACCAAAATGGGGTTTGACTGAGACAGGCCCCTACACAACCACCCAACAACTTTCCTCTTGTTCTTTTGTGTGTAGGTCATGAAAAGGAACTTGGAGTGAAGATTCAGATGTCCAGAGAAGGGTAAGCTTTTTCCAAGCAACCTTGTGTTCATTTCAGTTTCTAGTTTTCTGATTAGTTATATAGTTTAGTACGGCTTACCCCTAAGCTTAGAAGTAAAGTTTATTTTTGTTTGTTGGAGTTCCTGAGTTCTCTGTTGCTTACGACACCAACACGCCATGTTGGCATCCTAAAACTACGCTGATGTCTTTTGGCCGAGGGCTCCCTCTTCTGAGAAAAAAATCTCCTAGCTTTGCTCTCTCAAGATCTCTAGTAGTTTTTCTCGAAGTATAACTAAATCTTAGTTCTTTATCATTCTGTTAATTTGTTATTCTGAGGTGTATAAGGGTAGTTCATTCCCTGGTGATCTCTCAATAAAAGAGAGACTCATGTGTAGTGAATCCCTCTTATATCACATTTTGGTGAACTTGACGTGAACGTCAGATCTTTCTTCGCAATGTTGCATGTTCATGATAATGACTTTTCTAAGGAAAATTTTGATATGTTGGAAGATGCTCTAGATGAATTCTTAGAAGTGCTATCCCCTATCCGCAAATATCCCGAACAAGTCTCCTCTCAACAGGCTGAGGAAACAGTAAATGTGGTGGTGGTCTCTGTAGCTCCTCCAAGCCCTAAGAAACCCATCATTTACGTGACCCTAGACGACTCTTCTATCTATGGGATTTCATGTCATAGCGATTCATCAGACTTATACTCAAGGTTCGTGAAAGCTACGGACTCTACATCTTATAATACGATTGGACACATATATCCTACAAGGAGTAATAAACAAAACCTAAATCAACAACCGTCTATTCCTACTTCTTTACCACCTTCTCAACCAAGCCTTTCTTCAACATCTAAACCCGCAATCAAAGCACTAGGTGATTATGATCTTGTCGACCAGCTTCACATTACTTCAGCTAAGATCTCGCTTTGGGACTTGCTTTAAACCACTCCAGTTTATCAGGAGATGCTTTAGGAAGCTTTATAAAAGATTCTCTTGCCTGCCTCTGCTAGGCCCACAGATGTTAATGGGTTGTTGGCTCATATTCGCGCACATTTTTTTAATATCATGTTCCACCCACAAGAACTCCCACCTTCGGATGTGCAGAAGCAAGCAGAGGCTTTGATGATTATAGTCAATGTTAACAATACTAGTACTAGGCGTACCCTTGTTGACACCGGTTCGGATCTCAATGTTTATGGTATAGACCTATTACCTAAAATTAAGATTGATTCATCTTCTTTAGCGGAGCCTTCCTCCTTGTGCATTCGTGGATTCAATAGTGTCAGTCACCAAGCTCTAGGTATGATAATACTACCTTTGCAGCTAGGTCCCATTACCTTACCCACATTGGTTTATGTGATGCCTGGACCATTACCATATAACCTCCTCTTAGGGATACCTTGGATCCATGCTATGGGTGTAGTGATTTCTACTTTACATCGATCTTTGAAGTTCGTTGCAAATAATCGAGTAGTTACAATTAAAGCAGATCCAAAAACCATTCACCTCTGTGAACTGGTCACTGCTAGTCGCGCTTCAGTTGTATCTACTCTCAAGACTTGTATTGCATCTTTGACCACTGATGCTATGGCATGTTCTTGATTGATACCCTATGTGGAAGTTGTTCCTAGAGCGAGTTTCAGGAATGGAGAATCACCTAAAGCAGAAGACCCTGAGTCTCCCTCATTTTCTTCTCAAATGAATGCCTTCCTTGGAGATGATTGGGGCTCCTTGAATTTCTCTGAATTCTTCTTTGCAAAATACAAGGCAAACCCCTCTTGCATAGACCTTGCAGGTGCCCTTGACACAAAGGCGGATGATACTCCCATGGAGGAGGAGAAGTGTGATCCTATTCAGGAGATCACTCCTTCCTATGCTGAGGAGAATAATCTCGCTCTTGCAAAGGAGATTAACGTTTGTGAGCTTGGGAAAGAAGGCAGGAGTACCCCCATAGAAACGTTTGACATCCATTGGTGTAATGAAATGCTCTACGCAGAGCCACTGCCTCTTGAAGTTTTGCAAACTCATTACTATGGCTACAGGAAGAAAGTCCTAGGGTGTATCGAGCAAGGGATTCAAGTCCCTATCTAGTTCAAGTTGTGACAACACTATCTAGGTTTGGGATGCTCTATAGAACAATCCAAGCAAAATTCTTGGTGGAGTGTTAATATGATTTCAACCAAGCCATTGAGCCTAGTTCATCCTGAGTTAATAGAGGATAGGGGGCAGGCTGAGAAGGTCCCTCTAGATGTCTTCTCTTCAGATGAAGCAGTAGAGGAATTTCTAGGTGCTTATTCCTCGTTTCCTCCTTATCATCACAAGAAACGGTTCCCGTATCGCTTGCACAGTCAAGAGTACTTTAGAGAGTCTATTTTGAGTATTGACGAGGAAGACCCTCTATCTAACGTTGGTGATGATGTCACAATATCTCATCTTGAAGACCATACTTCCCTTCTTAAAGGAGATACTGTTGAAATTTCTATGGATCCTAAATCCTTGGAAAAAGTGATCAAGATTAGGAAGTGTCTCTCTTCGGAGGAAGCAGACGAACACTCCGATCTCTTTCATTCTCATCCTAATATCTTCACTTGGATGTACAAGGATATGCTTGATATTGATGAATCTATAGTGGTTCACAATATCATCCTATGTCCTAATGCTAAGCCGGTTAAGCAAAAAATCTGGAAGATCAATCCCAGGGTGGCATTGATAGTCAAGACTGAGATAGAGAAACTATTGAAAGTAGGATTTATTTTTCCTATCAACTATTCCCCCTAGATTTTGAATATAGTTTCTGTTAGTAAGCCTAATGGCCGCATTTGTATATGTATTGACTTTCACAATCTTAATAAGGCTTCTCTTAAAGATGATTTTTCGTTGCCTAATATAGATATGATTGTTGACTCGACTATCGGCCATGCATTACTATCTTTCATGGATGGATTATCGAGTTATAATCAGATTCATATTAACTTGGATGATCAATACAAGATAGCCTTCACTACCGCATGGGGTACTTTCTGTTATGTGGTCTTGCCCTTTGGATTAAAGAATGTGGGAGCTACTTACCAATGGGCGATGACCCTGATATTTCATGATTTTATCCATAAGATCTTAGAAGATTACGTTGATGATATATTGGAAAAATCAATAAGCTGTCAAGATCACACGAAGAACCTTTGTCTTATCTTTGAGAGGCTTTGGCTTTGTAAAATGAGACTAAATCCCCATAAGTGTTTCTTTGACGTTGATGCCGACAAGCTTTTGGGGTTTATATTTTCTCACTATGGGATCAAGTTTGATACAAATAAGATTGATGCCATTGTTAACATGCCTCCACCGAGGAACATCACTAAGTTGTAAAGTTTACAGGGGAAGATTCAGGAAATTCATAGATTCATATCTTAGTTGACTGATCATACCCTTCCTTTCACTCGTCTATTAAAAAAGGATGTTTGATTCATATGGGATGAAGAGTGTCATAAAGCCTTTGAATCAATCAAAGCCTACTTGGCCAATCCTCCCATATTGATGTTGGCTATGCAAGACAGACCCTTTCTACTTTACCTTGCCGCATCACCATATGTTTTGGCAGCTCTTTTGGCTCAATATGATGACACTAGGAAGGAGAGAGCAGTCTACTACATTAGTCACGTTCTAGTTGACTATGAAACCCATTATTCCTCCATGGAGAAGCAACACCTTGCTCTCATCTTCGCTATGCAGAAGTTGAGACACTATCTTCTCCATCTTGAAACACACGTCATAGTAAAAATGGATCTCTTAAAGCATCTATTCTCTAGTGTTGACCTAGCGGGGAGATTAGCAAAATGGGTTATGTTCTTTTTGAGTTCAATGTAAAGTTTGTTACCCAAAAATCAATAAAGGGTCAAGTGGTCATGGATCAGCTGGTAGATGCTCCTCATCTCACTCCTTTCTAGGGTTGGATTTGTTTCTTGATGAAAATATTTTTGTAATTAATCATGACCTTGAGTGGAAAATGTATTTCAATGGATCAAGGTGTCAAACTGGTTATGGAGCTGGTATGGTTCTAATATCCCCTGAAGGTAAACCGATTCCTCTATCCTTTCGACTAAATTTTTGTTGTACCAATAACATCGTTGAGTATGAAGCCCTTATTGCTAGCTTACATGTCATGATTGCACTAAGAATCAAATGTCTTCATATTTTAGGTGACTATGAACTTATTGTGAACCAAGTAACAGGAACCTATCAAGCCAAGCAAAGTAAGTTGTCCCTATATCAGGACCTTGCCCTGTCCTTGCTTGAATAGTTCTCTTCTTTCACGATAGACAACATCCCTAGGAGAGAAAATAGACATGTTGATGCCATGGCAAGTGTTGCTTCCTTGGTACCTTCAGAAGAAGATACGAAAGAATACCACTTCGTGGTCTAGGTCCTGCGGACCCTTGCAATTCCTGACCAACCCGAAGTCGAGTCCCTTGTATATTCCCATGTGGACTCTGTAGAATGGTTTTTTGATATCTATAACTATTTAAAGACTAGAAACTTCCCGATGATATGACAAAGAATGATCACACTTGTATAAGAAAGATTTTAGTGCATTATGTTATTCTGTCTGATGTCCTTTATAGAAAAGCCTATAATGGCTTGCTTCTTAGGTGTCTCACTAAAGCAGAAATACCCCTTTCCCTTAACAAGGCCCATCCGAGCTCCAGGGGTGGACACTTTGGTGGTAAATCCTTGGCAAGAAGACTGATACACATGGGGTACTATTGGCAAATGATGGAACAATATTCCTTCAATTTTGGTAAGAAGTGTCCTCAATGTCAACAACACAGTCATCTTATTCATGCACCTACCCAAGAATTACAAAATAAAACTTCCCCTTGGTTGTTCGCCAAATGGGGGTTGGATATTATTGGAAAAATATCACCTCCTTCTTCCAAGGGATGTATACCTTTAGCATTACCACTATAGATTACTTCATAAAATGGGTCAAAGCTATCCCACTCCAATCCACAAATGCTGAAGCTATCTATACAGTTTCCTCATGAACAAAATCATTTCTTAGTTTGGATTGCTTAGTATGATTATTTCTAACAATGGTACCCCTTTCAAGAACAAGGAAGTGAAGCAGTTCCTTGAGAAATTCCATATTCAGCATAGGTTTTCCACACTGTACTATTCGTGATCTAATGGTCAAGCGAAAGTGTCTAAGAAAACTCTTGAGCTTATTCTCCATATAATAGTTAATACATGGTAAAGATTGACATATTCTTTGTGGGCCTATCACACGAGTGTTTGTATGACTACGGGAACAACACCTTACAACCTTGTGTATGGTGTCGAAGCAATTATGCCTTTGGAGTTGGAGATTCTGTCTTTATGGGTTTCCCTTAAAGGGTTAATTGATGATGAAACCTACCAAGTTAACCATTTGAATCAGCTAGAGATGCTCAATGAGTGTCGTTTACGGGCCCTTGAAAATATTAAATCTTATCAATGGTGGTTATCTAGGCAATATAATCAGGGTGTGCTTCCTAGGATTTTTAAAATAGGAGATCTGGTTCTCTATGAAAACAAGAGAAATGTAAATGTGCTGCCTGATCAGAGAGGAAAATTCAGTCCTAATTGGTTAGGCCCTTACATTGTGATCTTCGTATATGGTTCGGGTGCCTATGGATTATCGTCTATGGATGGAATGCCTTTAAAAGAGCCTGTTAATGCGATGCATCTTCATCGATACTATGCATAGTGTTCTAGGTGTCATCTATGTGGTGTTATCTCTATAGAAGGGCAGTAGCACTACATATGTTGACATTATTCATTAACACATTATGAAAAATTTTGTGTTATGAATGACCACGTGCATGTTTGTGTGTGTGACCATGCATCACATTACATCTATTAAAACCATTTGATCATCATTGTATTTAATTAACATACAATCGTGTGTGTTTATTAAATCATGTTAGCATCTAATGTAAGTATACATGCATATGAGCATATAACATCCATAGCATAAACATACATTCAAATGAGATTAGAATCGATGTATATATACAAATGAGATCAAAATCGATGTGTATATTCAAATGAGAACAAAATCAATGTATACATTCAAATGAGATCAGAATTGATGGGCTACAATTCCTTAGTTGCATTTTTCTCTACCTCATACCAAGGATCTAGGAGGACACCATCATCTATCAACCCCTTAGGTATATCTTCCTTGATATTAAAGTCCCTCATCTGAGGAATACTTAGCCATTCATACCCTCTTTTCCTGACCTCAAATTGATCCTGCAAGTTGGCCCAAAAATATTCAAGGTGATCTTCATGATAGGTTAACAAAGATGCATATATATCATTCATTTTCCCCTTTGGATCAAATTTCTTCCTTTCTTCATAAAAATTTAGGTTATAGGCTTGGACATCTTCCGTTGCAGCCTTAGTTGCCACTATTGATTGACATGAATAAAATCCTAACTCCATAGGAAAATAATGGAAACTTACTTTGCGTTTCTCTAAGAACTTAACATTTACTTCAACTTCCTATTGGGAGAATTCCATTAATATCATCTTATCCCTGCAACACCTTGGTAGCTTGAAAGGAGCTTTGTCAAAGCCAAATAGTCTAATGTAAGTGGTTCTGGGGTACTGAATGAACCAACTACCCCATTCTTTAATAAAATACATGGCTTCTTTAGACAATATGAAGCCTACATCTCTCATCAACAGGTTGATAACCACATATAAGAAGGCATCATTTACTCCTTTGAAATGTTTTTTTTTCCTTCTTAAGCTCCAACTGGTCATAGTACTTCCAGACATTATTCTGTCCACCTACCTCTCCAAGCACACCCACTAGCTTCAATCCTGGGAAATTCCCCATTCTAGCAGCATAATATATAACATAAGAGCTCATGTAGAATGTCTTGGTATCTTTTACCTTGGTAATTTGATCATGAATTTCATTTGATACCATTTGTCCCTAGTCCAAGTACTATTTCCCATCAAGAATAATCTGAATAAACAAGAACATCTAATCCTTGAAAGCATGTGAATCTTCCTTTATAAATGCCTTGGATAATAGTGTAATAACTTCACCCACTTTGGTTGAGAAATTAGACCTCTTAGGCTTTGTGGGCAGTTTCTTCATGGACTTCTCAACTTTTAACCATCTCTTATTTATATACTTCATATTGCCCTCCACATCTGGCTGATATTGTACCAATGCTTGAGCCTTAGTCATGATTTTGAGGTTAGGATGGGGAGGCAGGTCAAAGAGTAATCTCATCATTCCTAGTGATAAGTCAATAATATCATTTCCCCAAGGATCAATACACTTTCTCTAAAATGGGTTTTATGCATATGCAGCTGCTAATATAAACTCAGGACATTGCATTGCTATAGGGAATGAGGCTATATGTGCTAACATTGAATTAGCAATTTTCTTTGCTCTTGGAATATTGTCCTTTGCAAAAGTATCTTTAACAAACTGCTCCAGGTCAATATGACCAATCAATGTGTTAGTTATTGTCATTAATTCTAACCCGAACTTGGATGACACTGGATTTTCTTGATATTTATATTTCATTGTTAGGGGTAGCTATTTTGGCTTCAAACTCTTAGGTCTCTATCCCTTTTTTCCCTCTTGTTCCTCTTGCACCTCTTTAGTGTTAGTATCCTCTTCCGATGAAGAAATTTAATTAAACCTATAAGTAATGACATTCATTAGATAAAAAGGAGCAATGGTAACAGTTAGGTATCATATAAATTTTACATTAAAACCTTATTATCTAAAAGAAGTTTTTTTCTACATGATATTTCTATATTTTTGGAGGTCAGGATCAGGATAACACCTAGAACATGATCATTACTAACCCTTCTTACCATACTATTGGACATCGGGATCGAGTTTGGGTTAAGTGCTTAAAGTCTACAAAAGTCCTAATATAGATCGGGATCAAGATCGTATTTTGCATCAGAACTTTAGAGAAAAGCATATTGAAAGTCAGAATCGAGTCAGGACCTGACACTACAACTTTGCAAACAGAAGAAGTTTAAGTTTCGCTCCGAGTTATGATCTCGACTAGATGTCAAAAGTCAAAATTGGGATGACACTTTGCACCAAAACTCAACATGGGGTTGAGGGTCCAGTTCATTTTTGAGGTACGATTCCAAAGAGCATTCAAAAATAGGAATCAGAACAAAATTCGATACTAAAGGCTAATGTTTCCTTCTGATCTTGACCTTTGAAAAAGAGTCAATAGTCAGGTTCAGGTTGGAACTTGACACTAGACCAATAAATTGTGTAGTTTTTTGGCTTCGTTTCGATGTCCAATATCGACCAAAGGTCAAAATTTAGAGTCAAAATGAGGTGAAGAATTTGAACTATGTGATGGTGCACCATTTAGATTTAGTCTTGAAACATGATCCTACAGCCTATGTAGAAATCAAAATCGAAACAAAAGTTGAATGAAGGTGATAAAAATATTTTCTAATACTTAACATCAAATCCTTCAAGATCAGGATATTTTAAAGGTCAGTGGGAATAAAGAAACCTGCATGCAACAAAATGACATGCAAAAAGAATCCAAACACAAAAACCCCAAAAATAGGATGAACAAAGGAAGAAAACAACAACAAGAAAGAAAAAAAGCAAGAAACTAGGCGACAACACACCTAGCAAACAAAAAATGAAACAAAATGAATAGACAAGCAAGAAAGAGAAAGAAAATAGAAAATGCGAGTAAAAATAAAGGAAAGCAAGAAAGAAACCTACCTCAAAAATCATGATGCCAAAATCCATAAGCTCTCACTCGCCTCAATCCTCTGCTCCACTCTTGCTCACTTCATTGAAAATGCAAAACGATAATGAGAAAAAAACTCAGAGATGGTGGAATATAAAATGGTTTGCATGTGCGAACCAATGACCATTAATGTGAAGTAGGTCAGACCTTGAGATTGGGGTGAGAATCATTAATGAGCCATCACAAAACATGAAAGGTAGATAAGGAGTTGGGATCAAGAAGGAACTAGACACTAGGACCTTCAATGAGTGCAAGGGTCGGAGAAAGTTACGAAATCTGAACCCAACAGGAAAAAGGCAAGAGGAACACTGGAATCAATATCAAGATAGAACTAGGAACAAGAACCTTGGTTCTTGGTTCTAGTTTCAGTCTAATAACCAACTTTGCAACACACAAGGGAAAACAAAGAACTAAAAAACAAGGTCGAGATGGAAACTAGAATTGAAACCTTGGAAAGGTTCATGGTGTCAGTTCCATTCTGAAACCCGCAACAAACAAAGAGAACACATGGAAAAAACATGAGGATTGGGATCATAATAGGAATGAGAACTTGCACTTTTGAAGGTGTGAGGTGATTGTTCCATTTTGAAACCCAACCCCAACAAACAAAGAAAACAAAGACTTGGAAGAAAAATGAACTCTTAAACTGGGCAAGCTTCAAAGACAAAAAACAAGGGGGGCCCATTTTGACCAAAAAGAAAATGGGGAGGTTATGCAAGGCATAACAATACCCTCAACCCTCATCCCTTTACCCACCTTAAGGTCTTGGCCAAAGAGTTGATGAAGTTTCTAATTCACAATTCTTTAGATTCACATTGTTTTGTTACTATAAATTTGTGTCTTGTATATATTGTGTTCTATATTTTTACAATCTTGACACTTGTTCCAATCAAGATGAAGTGTATTTATTCCTAGACCTATTTTGGTCTCTCTTTTAGTTTTCCACCTAGAAGTAAGTTGGGATCTCATTGTTCCTATAAGAGGTACAATTCCGTAACTAGAGCCAATTTTAGAGCCTAACATTATAGGCCTCAAAATTATTGTTCCCTTACATTGTATTAGATTTGTGATAAACCTCCATATATAACTAACCTAAGATAGTATAAGGAGGTTTTTCATGAGTCAAAATTTTATCCAAATGCTACATTGTGTCATCTCCTATGTGCTCCTCTAGTGTCAAAGGTTGTACAAAAACCAAGAAATCACTTGCATGTTAGGTCTATTGGGTCATTTCAATTAGTTTTTAAAGGTTGATAGAGTTTCAAACATTTGAGTTTATCTATCCTAGTACACCATCCTTGTCATCTCTAACTTCCCCTTTATCTTTCTTGGGTTTTCAAACTTCATTATATGCCATTTTTCAAACCTCATTATCTTGGCATACCTTTCAATCCAATCCTAACATCCCATCCAATTTCCTCATAAACTTATTCTAAGTATGGTTGTTGGACTATCAATCCATTCCTTACCTTCATACCACCCATCTGAGCCCCAAAATCATGACCTAGTTCCTTAGAGAATCTTGAGCATTAGATTTTCAAACTTGTGTTTTCCTTGATATCATTTCCACAACATCTCTAACCTTTAATTAGGGAAAACTTTAGTGGCTAATCTTTGCCAATTGGTGAATTCTAGGAATCGGCCAAGTCAAAATTAGCAAATTTCTCGCACCCAACAGAATGTCCAAATTGCCCAGATTTTATGAACTATAGGTCAATGCATGTCCATTCGCCAATGAGTTTTTTTATGAGGCATATTTAAGCAACAAATTCGCCATTGTCAAACTACGTGTTTCAATTGGACCTACTAATATTTTCGCCTGGAATCCTGAAAGCATTTAATAAAACACCTACATATTCACCAATACAATTAAAACAACATTGTATCAGGACCCATTTCACCAATTAAAATTTACAAATAGTTTCTTGTGAAGACCCATTTTTCCAATTAAAATTTATAAATAGTTGCTCATGAGGACCTATTTTTCCAATAACATTAACAAATAATTACATTTGGGGACACATTTCGCCTTGAAAATTATAACGTACATCATTGTATAAGCAAGCAAGATTCGCCAAATATTTAACATACCATTTAAAAATCCTGCGGAATTCGCCAAATATGGAATCATGGATTGATATAAATACAATCGAAAGTGTCATTTATTCTTACATGTTTTGTTCAGTTTTGAGATTCTACTTCTCCATTCGAAACTTGAAGTCAACAAACTGCGAAGCTGAAAACGTAGACTTAAAAGGTGAGTGATCATTTCTTCATAGTGTTATTACTTATAATAATACATTTTCTTTATCTATTTTCCATTCTTGCTTCAACAAAGTGAACCTCAGAACCAAACTCTGAAGTTTCAAAGTTTTCAAAACCTTCGACCCACCAAGTAGAAAAGGTGAGTGATCATTTCTTCATAGTGTTAATAGTTATAATATTAAATTTTCTTTATCTCTTTTCCATTATTGCTTCAACAAAGTGAACCTTAGAACCAAACTCTAAAGTTTTTAAGTTTTTGAAACCTCTAACCCATCAAGTAGAAAGATGATCAGGAAAGACTTGCAACTCAACAAAGTGAACCATCAAAAAATTCAGAGAATCGGTAAGTTATGAAAATTTAGAAATCTGCGACAAGGTTATAAAACTTTGAGGACTAGCGACTAAGGTTAGGAAAAGCTAGAATTTTTATATTGTATTCTATGGTATTGATTTATTATGTGGATACGCATCATTTTTAAAGAACAACACTTGTCACACTATACAATTCATACATTGCATTGCCATTCACTAGTATGATGATGTGAAAGAATATTGTTAATCCATTCCTTGAACATATAAGCTAATAGTTCAACATCCATAACTCACCAAATTTATGGTACAAGCGGAAGCTGGTTAAGCTTATAATAACTTACCAAAGGCGTCGAGTGTCCTTAACTAAACAATATTAAAGATTAAATACCAAATCACCTAGAATTATCTTTGAAATCCTTATGCATCCATCACCATAAATCTTATTCATAGGATAAACAGCAATGAAACTGTATCAAAATCTATCATTCCAATGACCAGAAATCCCTTTAGCTAGAGTTCTTTTGTGCTTCTATAATAGCTTCTTGAAGACAACCATTTAAGAAATTAAAATAAAAAGTCTTTGAAGTATCAATAGATCCAAATTAAAGAAAATAACATAAAAACTAAAAGCTAAACAATGGTACCACTCCCAACACCGACTCCTTTTCTTTCAATTATTTCCACCTCCTCCTTAGTGCCTCATTGCTTTACTCTTTGCCTATATTCCTGGTACTTGAGTAATTTGGCGATATTTTAATACCTAGGATTGTAGTAATCTGTAACTTGGTTCTCCATGTGACCAAAGCCTTTTCAGACTCAACCAACATTTGAGATCTTTTCTCTTCTCCACATTTATAAGTCCTTAGGTGGATCTCCATTCCATTGAGTTTCGAGAAGGACTCCCATGTCACTATAATAGGATCAACTATTTATTTCCTGAATATCTCTCTAAACTTTAGAGAGATCTCTCTTATATCTAGAATGTTTTCATCAAACTCATCAGTAATTTCCACTCCCAGAATGCGACAATCTTCTTTAACTTCCCCCAACATTTCACGTATAATATATCGGTGCATTATTGTTCCTTCACTACTGACCCCATCACATACCTTAATTTATTCATTCAATGGCTTGGACTATAGGAAGAGTTACTCCTTGAAGGATTATCTGACTTTCTCTCTGGTAATATCTTACATCCATGAGTTTCAGTTCTTTTCATTTTCCTAATATAAGCTTGTATGTAGAGACTAGTTTGATCTTTTTGCAGCTATTCAGACCACATTGCTAAATCCCTTTTACCTTATTAGCAACTTTAGTGTAAAGAGTGCCATATAAGAAAGAGATAGCCTCTAGATATTTTATTGACCCCCTCACAAACAACTCTAGAATAATTCAAATTCTTTTTAATTTTCTCTATGGTGAGCACATCGATGCCCTCTACTTGAGAACTTGAGGCTTCATCAGATGTAGGAGGAGTGGCCATGGAAGAAATAAAGTTACTCATTGTGAGGACTTGAGATTCTAGTTTTATATTTTCTTTCCTTTGTTCTTTCACTCTTTTAATCAAGGTATTGAATGAATAATTGGTATGGTACACATCACCTTCCAGTGTTGGAGGCCTCATATCAACATGTGTGACTTTGTAGTCTGCCTCCGTTATTTCATCTTCATTTAAATCCTTCACAGGCTCAACAATTTCTAACATTTGATTTCCAAAAGTAGCATCAGTCACCATCCTTGAAATCCTCCTAGCTTTCTTAGGTTTTGAAGAGCTTTGAAGTAACTTTGAAACTATATCCACCCCAACTTTCATTGTAGGAATATGCTTTCTCTTCTTCTCCACTGCTTTTTTCAGCCATCCTGGGAAGGCTACTACTAGACCAAAATCTTCATTTCCACTAATAGTTTCTTTAGGAGCATTAGGAGTGAAAGGTGGATTATCACTATTAGTTAGAGAAGAGGGAAATTCAGACAAAGGAGGAAAGATATTATCTTTAGCAATCTGTTGAAAGATAGCTTCAGAATCTACAATCACAAGTTTTTCTTGATTGGTCTTCTTCTTAGGGGTAGGAGAAAGCACACTGTCTTGTTCACAAATTCTCTTCAACTTGATTGTTTCTTTTGACCTACAACCATCACCTCCTAACTAAGAATTTGCACTAGAGGACCTCACAGAGGGTTTTCCCAATGATACACTTGCACCATATGCTTGCATAGACCCCTATTCATTCTTTTGTGATGACTTAGGCTCCTGAATAGGACCAACAACTTGCTGCCGTTTCCCATCCAACCAGTCTTGGGTTCTTTTAAGCACTGGGGAAGCACACACCCTCATATCTAAAATTTCATTTTGGCTCCAATCAACCCTAGGGTGGGATTTATTAGGCAATTTTTCATATGTAGGATCTATTATTGTTGAATCCTCATCTACATTTTCAGGAATGTGAAATGGTAGACTGAAAGCCTATATCTGTTTTAGCATTAGCCTCATATAATCTCTTCTCAAAACTTCCTTCTCATCAACACAATCTTCCCATAAATCTTCAATAGATGGTCGATGTCGATATGAGCTCCCTCCATAGAGATTATGCTTCACAAAACCCTTACTATCAAAATTAGCTCTCATAGACAGATTCTTGAGGTTATATTCCTTGAGAATTCCTTTAGCTCCCTTGGCCATCTGGTTTGTTTTGCAAACAAAAGAAGGGGTCTCCAATGGGAAGACATACCCTCATTTCCCCATGTTCGTATACTTAATATTAACCATGGCCATTTGTCGACAAACTTCTAGAAATATTAGTAAATCTTCAGGATACCAAGGTAATTTAGATGGGGCTTTCTCAAAATGCCCTATTCTCAGATAGGAAAACTTATCAAATTAGATATAAAAACTCCCAAATTTTGGTACAAGAGAAATCAATTTAGGGGAAAGGCACATTTTTGGATTTCCATCTAGCTTCCTCATGACCTCCATTAAAAATGCATCATTAACATGACAAAAATCACCCATTCCAAATTTTTTAGTGAACTGAGGAAAGCGTTTATACATAGGCATATCAGAAGCTAGGGTTCCTTACGGCTCCAACCCAAGCCAAAAGGACCTCTGACTACCTACAATGTACGTCAGGCAAGAACATATACAAAAAGTAGCAGTCTTATGGAAATTAATTAATTTCTTATTCAAATGGAAGGAAATAACTTCAGCCTAGTCAATGAAAATATTCTCATCACAGACTATCAAGATAAACCGGAACATCCAATCCTCAAATAACTCAACCTGTGCATTCCCAACAACGCGGTGCAATAGCATTGGCAATTTCTCCTTTAAAATACAATCTTTTTAGTTTACTCGATAGTTGCAACTTACCTTTCTTTTCAAACTTCAACCAAGTTTTGGCCATGGAGTTCTTACACTCAACACAACTTCTGGAAACCATGCAGCCTGAGCTAGCCCATTTCTAAGAGTTTTAAATCTGTTGGTTAACAGATTTATCACCTAACTCTATATTCATATGCCCATAAAAGGTGATAAATGTAACCATAGTTGAATCGGTAACATTACAACATTACAAACTTAAAAACTGATTCTCTGCTTATTTTTAAAGGTGGCAGCTACCTTTATCTAATGTTCAATGAATATTTTTTTAAACTAATGATGCTTTTAACCAGAAAGCTTCAAAGGTATCTATCAATCTCATGTAAATAGAAATAGAACTTCTGAAAGAAAGATAACAACTAAACCAATATCACTGTAGAAATTTTGTTCATAGATAATAACACCACAACAATATAGCAAAATTATATCATCTATCATCTATGTAGCCAAAGATTATCACTTATGATGCGGTAAAAAAATCATACCATAACTCAAAGGTGTATGCATAAACTCCATAATATATTCTATATATCAAAATAACAGATAGCTATTAAAAATATGGGTTTCTAATGGGTAATCCAAATTTTTCTCAAAGAGCCTAATCACATTAATTAGACAATATTTAAACGCAGCAGCCAATGTCTTTGTACCCGGTTCTTGAAAAGTAACCGTTGCTAAAATTAAAGTCAGTAACTTAGGGTGTAGCTTTTAAGAAAGTATATGAATGCCTACTGAAGCTGCTTGTCATCGACCTTCCACTTCAGCTTCGTAACCGGCTCTCTGTTCTCTCTTGGCTGCAACAAATTCTTCATAGCATCTTCATTCTGCTGTTCTGTGCCTGTGTGATTTGCCAAAATATCCTTGTTGGCAATTGTCCAGTCAGCTGATGCGAGCCCTGGATTCTCCCATTTTGTAGGAAACAACTTGAGACTTGTTAGGTGTGTTACAGACCCTTTTCTGCTTTGCTTTACTTTTTGAGATAAAGCTCCAACCTCCCAAGCTTTGAGAAAGATTCTTTAGTCATCGTAGCAGGATCTGCTACTTCTCTGTTGAAGACTTCTCTAAAATTTGAGCATATTTCTTTTGTGTCTAGAATTTCCTCATCAAAATCATCTGTTATCTTCACCTGCAGATCATGAAAGTTCCCCTTTATTTCTCCTAATATATTCAAATAATTCTCCAGCACTTCTATGATTTCCTTTACTAATTCATCATATATGTTTAGTTTCCATTTAAGTGAATCAAGCCATGAAGGATCTAATTCCCTTGGATCACTAACAATCTGTTCATTTACCAACTTCAATCGATCCATGGAAACTAACTCTTTCATTTCTTTTGAAAGTACATATAGACTGGTTTGATCCTTTCTAACCTGCTACAGTTCTTCTATTAATCCTTTTCTTTTATCAACAATGTGAGTGTAGGAAATCATAGATTTACCAATAAAAAATATAGCTTCTTGAGACAATTCTTCAATCCACTCACTAGTAGCCTTGGAATAATTTATATTTTTTTTAATCAACTGCATCACAAACTCATCAATAACTCTTTCTTGGGAACTAGAAGCCTTAGTAGACAAAAAGGGAGAAATAATGGAAGAGATAAAGTTTTTGAAATCCAAAATTTGAGATTGCAATTTTACCCTTTCTTTCCTTTCTTCTTTTGCCTACTTGGCTAAAACATTGACTGAGTAACTGGCGTGATATACATCACCTTCAAGTTTCTGGGGACCCATGTCAACATGTATTATTTTATAATCATCTGCAGTTATCTTATCATCATCTACATCTTTTAAAGGTTCTGCAATTTCTAACACCTAATTACCAGAGACATGACATCATTCAAAATTCTTGACATTTTCTGGGCTTTCTTGGGCCTTGAGGAAGATTGGAGTAATTTTGTCACTGTATATACTCCAATGGATGTCATATAAGTGTATTTCCTCTTCTTTTCTATCGCTTTCCTCAACCATACTAGAGAGTTTTCTATTAGACTGGGGGCTTTATCACTTTGAACAACCTCTCTAGACTCGCTAGGAGTAATTGATATGTTTTCTATAGTAGGAGAAGATTCTTCATTCAAGGGCGGGGAAGTACCATCTTCAACAATATACTTAAAGATGCTCTCTGAATCTTCTGACATAGGTTTTGTTAGGACATTTTTCTTTTTAAGAGCAAGGGTGGATGGGTTGTCTTGTTCACATATTGATTTTGATTTAATTGATTTCTCCATCTTTTCACCATCACCCCTAGATTGTGAATTGGCACTAGAATACTTGACGACTATCCTCGCTGATGATGTACCTCTAGGGACTACTTAGCTAGATCCTTGCTCATTTTTCTAGGACGATTTTGGTTCATGAATAGAACCAACAACCCTATGCCATTTTCCCTCCAACCAATCTTGAGTCCTTTTGAGTACTAGTTCAACCCGTTTATTCATATATAAAACTTCAACTTTATCCCAGTCAACTCTGGGATGTGATTTATCAAGAAACTTCTTGTATTCAGGATCAAGAACCATCAAATCTTCAGACACATTTTTAGGAATTTGGAAAGAGAGACCAAAAATTTGTATCTGCTCAAGGGTTAACCTCTTATGGTCCCTTCTGAAAACTTCATTTTCATTAGCACAATCTTCCCATAAATCTTCGATTGAAGGTTGGTGTTGATACGAGTCAGAGGCATACACATTTTTTCTCACAAAGCCCTTGTTGTCAAAATTAGTTCTTATAAACAAGTACTGGAGATTGTATTCTTTGAGAATCCTTTCAACATTCTTAGCCATCTGATTACTTTTGCAAGAGAAAGGAGTAACTAATGGGAAGGTATACCCTCGTTCCCATATTCATGTATTTTATATTTATTATGGCCATTTGTCTGTAGACCTCCAAAATACAAGTAAATCCTCAGGGTACTTAGGCAATTTAAATGGATCCTTCTCGTAAACCTCCAATTCTCAAATAAGAAAACTTATCAAACTGGATATAAAAACTTCCAAACTTCAACAACAAAGATTTTGATTTAGGGGAAAAACGCATTTCAGGGTTTCCATCCAACTTTCTCACAACTTCCATTAAAAAGGCATCATTAACAAGACAATATTCTCCCATCCCAACCTTCCTAGTAAATTGCGAATAGCACTTATACATAGGCATGCTAGGACTTGGTGGTACTTGCAGTTTAAACCCTATCCAATAAGCTCTTTGATTAGCAATGATATAT
>VDFB02057894.1:0-47750 GCA_007258455.2 Sequoia sempervirens
TTACCTCTATTGCTTCTACATTTCAAAGAAATCTATTTTTCAAGAGCAACTTATTTTTTCAAACAACGGACGATCTGGTTCTCTTTAGTACATGAGCACCTACAAAACCCATATTTCGATTTTCCCAAAAATAATTGTTTTGTATTCTATTTTTCAACGGTTCTTGCGTGTTGGTGAAAAGTTAGCTTTTCGAAAAAAGGACTATCTGCGTCTAATCAAAATAACATTCTCTACAAAACCAATTTATCAGATTTTTCAAAATAAGATTTAAAAAAATTGCCTATGTTAATTCTACTACTACTTTTCAAAAAAATCTATCTTTTTCAAAAACAACTTTTTTTTTCAAAATATAGAGGATCTCAGTCAGTTGAGCACCATTAAAACCCATATTTTCGATTTTCCAACAAAAAAAATTGTTTTGTAGATTCTATTTTGAGGGGTTCTTGCATGTTGGTGAAAAATTAGTTTTTTTTGTAAAAAGGATGATCTGGGTCTACTGAAATTGACATTTTCTAGAAAACCTATTTCTTAGATTTTTCATAAAAGGATGCAAAAAATTTCCTCTATTACCTATACTGCTTCTACTTTTTAAAAAAATGTATATTTTTCAATAACTTATTTTTTGAAAATATGGACGATCTGAATCTCCTTAGCACATGAGGACCTATAAAATATTTTCGATTTTCCCAAAAAAAATTGTTTCGTAGATTCTATTTTTGAGGGTTCTTGCATTTTGATGAAAAATTAGCTTTTCAAAAAAGAGACAATCTGGGCCTACTCAAAAACGACATTCTCTACAAAACCCATTTCTCAAATTTTTCATAAAAAGATTCAAAACATTTGTCTATATTATTACCTCTACTGCTTCTACTTTTCAAAATATCTTTTTTTTTTTTTCCAAAAACAACTTGTTTTTCAAACAACAGATGATTTGGGTCTCTTTAGTACATGAGCACCTATAAAACCCATATTTTGATTTTCCCTAAAAAAATTGTTTCGTAGTTTCTATTTCTGAGGGGTTCTTGCATGTTGGTGAAAATACGTGTATAGAATGCACACCTACAGTGTAATCCACAATCGTAGTCACCAAAGTTTATCGATGGCTCACAAAAACTCAAACACAACAGGTTTCATAAATGCGGCTATAACTCAACAAAAAATGAAGGTTCTCGAAAAGCGATAGAAAATACACTTATAGAATGCACAACTACAATGTAATCCACAAGCGTTGTCACCAAAGCTGATCTATGGCCCACGAAAACTAAAAATCGATTGGTTTGCTAAATGGGGTTATAACTTAACAAAAAATCAAAGTTAGCGAAATGTGATAGAAAATACACGTAGAAAATGTGCAATAAAAGTGCAATCAACAACCGTAGTCACCAAAGTTGACTGATGGCCCACAAAAACTCAAACATAAGCAGTTTCCTAAATGCGACTATAACTCAATAGAAAATGAAAGTTCACAAAAGATGATAGAAAATACACGTACAAATTGCACAACTATAGTGTAATCCAGATTCGTAGTCACCAAAGTTGATTGATGGTCCATGAAAAGTCAAACACCAACGATTTCCTATATGCCACTAGAACTCAACAAAAATGAAGGTTCACAACAAGCGATAGAAACTACATGTATAGATTTTACAAATACAATGTAATCCACAAGCGTAGTCACCAAAGTTGATCGATTGCCCACAAAAACTCAAACACGGGCTGTTTCCTAAATGTAGCTATAACTCAGCAAAAAATGAAGGTTCGCAAAAGGTGATAGAAAATACACGTACAGAATGAACAACTACAGTCTGATCAACAATCGTAGTAACCAAGGTTGATCGATGGGCCATGAAAACGAGAACAACAGTGATTTCCTAATTGAAGTTATAACTCAAAGATAAATGAAGGTTTGCTAAAGGCAATAGAAAATAATTACACTGCAATCCACAATCGTAATCACCAAAGTTGATTGATGGCCCAAAAAATTTCAAACATACCTCCTAAATGTAGCTATAACTGAACAAAAAATGAAGGTTCCTAAAATGGGATAGAAAATACACATAGAATGGACAACTACAGTGCAATCCACAATCGTAGTAAAAAAAAGTTGATCGATGGCCCACAAAAACTCAAACACGAGTGTTTTCCTAAATGCGGCTATAACTCAAAAAAGAATGAAGGTTCGTCAAAAGCGATTAAACGTATGCATAGAGAATGCACAACTATAGTACAATCCACAATCGTAGTCACCAAAGCTGATTGATGATAGAAAACACAATCGTAGTCACCAAAAAAACTCAAACATGAGCACTTTCGTAAATGTGGCTATAACTCAATAAAAAATGAAGGTTCGCGAAAGGTGATAGAAAACACACGTATAGAATGTACAACTATCGTATAATACAAAAGTGTAGTCACCAAAGTTGGACCGATGGCCCACAAAAACTCAAACTCAAGCGTTTTCCTAAATGTGGCTATAACTGAACAAAAAATGAAGATACGTGAAAGGCAATTAAACATATGCATACATCATGCACAACTGCAATACAATCCACAATCGTAATCACCAAAGTTGATAGATGGCCCGAAAAAACTCAAACATGAATAGTTTCCTAAATGTGGCTATAACTCAACAAAAAATGAAGGTTCACGAAATGCAATACAAAATACGTGTACAGAATGGACTACAGTGCAATCCAAAATTCTATTCACCAAAGTTTATCATCGCCCACGAAAACTCAAAAATGAGCAGTTTCATAAGCGCAGTTATAACTCAATGAAAAATGAAGGTTCACGAAAGACGATAGAAAATACAGGTACAAAATGCACAACTACAGTGTAATCCACAATCTCAGTCACCAAAGTTGATTAATGGCCCACGAAAACTCATACACAGGGATTTTCCCAAATGCGGCTATAACTCAACAAAAAATGAAGGTTCGTGAAAGGCGATTAAAAGTATGCATACAAAATGAACAACTATAGTGCAATACAAAATTGTAGTCACCATAGTTGATTGATGGCCCAAAAAAGCTTAAACATGACTGGTTTACCAAATGCAGCTTAACTCAAAGAAAAAATGAATGTTTGCAAAAGGCGATAGAAAGTAAGTGTTCGCAATGGAAAAATACAGTGCAATCCACAATCATAGTCACCAAAATTGATTTATGGCCCACGAAAACTAAAACATGAGCAGTTTCCTCAATGTGGCTATAACTCAACAAAAAATGAAGGTTCACGAAAAGCGATAGAAAATACACATACAAAATGGACAACTATAGTGCAATCCACAATCGTAGTGACCAAAGTTGATGATGGACCAGGATAACTCAAACATGAGCGTTTTCCTAAATGCGGCTATAACTCAACGAAAAATGAAGATTCGTGAAAGGTGATTAAAATTATGCGTACAGAATACAGAACCACAGTACACATATTTTTAATCGCCTTTCATGAACCTTCATTTTTTGTTGAGTTGCCGCATTTATTAAACTGCTCATGTTTCAGTTTTTGTGGGCCATCGATATAGATATTTTTGAAAAGTAGAAGCAGTAGAGGTAATAGAGGCAATTTTTTTGAAACTTTTTATGAAAAATCTAAGAAATGGGTTTTGTAGACAATGTCGTTTTGAGTAGACCTAGATCATCCTTTTTTCAAAAAACTAAATTTTCACCAACTTACAAGAACCCCTAAAAAATAGAATCTACGAATCAGTTTTTCTGGGAAAAGAAAAAATATGAGTTTTATAGGTGCTCATGTGCTGAAGAGATTTAGATCGTCTGTATGCATATTTTCTATCGCCTTTCACAAACCTTCATTTTTCGTTCAGTTATAGCCGTATTTAGGAAATTGCTCGTATTTGTGTTTTTGTGGGCCATCGATCAATTTTGGTGACTATGATTGTGGATTGCACTGTAGATGTCCATTCTATATGAGTATTTTCTATCACCTTTCATGAACCTTCATTTTTTGTTGAGTTATAGCCACATTTGGGAAATCGCTCGAGTTTACTTTTTCCTGGGCCATCGAACAACTTTGGTGACTACGCTTGTGGATTACAATGTAGTTGTGCATTCTATCCATGTATTTTCTATTACCTTTCGCGAACCTTCATTTTATTTTGAGTTATATCATCGTTGAGGAAACCGCTCGTGTTTGAGTTTTTGTGGCCCATCAATTAAGTTTGGTGACTACGATTATGGATTACACTGTAGTTGTACATTCTATATGCATATTTTCTATTGCCTTTTATGAACTTTCATTTTTCATTGAATTATAGTCGCACTTAGGAAACCGCTCGTGTTTGAGTTTTCATGGGTCATCGATCAACTTTGATGACTATGATTGTGGATTGTACTGCAATTGTGCATTCTATACGCATATTTTTAATCGCCTTTCATGAACCTTTATTTTTTGTTAAGCTATAGCCACATTTAGGAAAACTCTCGTGTTTGAGTTTTCATGGACCATCGATCAACTGTGGTGACTACGATTGTGGATTACACTATAGTTGTGCATTCTATATGTGTATTTTCTATCACCTTTTGTGAACCTTCATTTTTCGTTCAGTTATAGGTACTCGTGTGCTCAAGAGACCTAGAACATCCGGCTTTTGAAAAAAAATGTTGTTCTTGGAAAAGATAGATTTTTTTGAAAAGTAAAGTTGTGGAAGACAAATTTTTGAATCTTTTTATGAAAAATCTGATAGAGGTGTTTTACAAAATGTTGTTCTGAGTAGACCCAGATCGTCCTTTTTTTGAATAACTAATTTTTCAAAAACACGCAAGAACCCCTCAAAAATAGAATCTACGAAACAATTTTTTTTGGAAAAATTGAAATATGGTTTTTATAGGTGCTCATGTGCTGAATAGGCCCAGATCATTCATTTTTTTTTTTAAAGTAGGTAGAGGTAATAGAGGCAATTTTTTTTAATCTTTTTAGGAAAAATCTAAGAAATGGGTTTTGTAGAGAATGTTGTTCTGAGTAGACCCAGATCGTCCTTTTTTCAAAAACTTAATTTTTCACCAACATATAAGAACCCCTCAAAAATAAAATCTACGAAACAATTTTTTTTGGTAAAATAAAATATATGGGTTTTATAGGTGCTCGTGTGCTGAAGAGATTTTGATCGTCTATTTTTTAAAAAAATAAGTATTTATTGAAAAAGATAGATTTTCTTGAAAAGTAGAAGCGATAGAGAATAGAAGCAAATTTTTTGAATCTTTTTATGAAAAATCTTAGAAATGGGTTTTGTAGAGAATGGTATTCTTAGTAAATCTAGATCATCTTTTTTTGAAAAACTAATTTTTCCCCAACATGCTCCTTAAAAATAGAATCCACCAAACAATTTTTTTTTGGAAAATCGTAATATGGGTTTTATTGGTTCTCGTGTATTTAAGAGACCCTAATCTTACATTTTTTGACAAAATAAGTTGTCTTCGAAAAAGATATTTTTTTTCAAAAATAGAAGCAGTTGAGATAACAAAGGAATTTTTTAAATCTTTTTATGAAAAAATTGTGAAATGGGTTTTGTAGAGAATGTCGTTCTATGTAAACCCAGATCGTCCTTTTTTCGAAAAACTAATTTTTCACCAACATCCAAGTACCCCTAAAAAATAAAATCCACGAAACCTTTTTTTTTGGAAAATCAAAATATGGGTTTTATAGGTGCTTGTATGCTAAAAAGATCCAGATCGTCCGTCTTTTGAAAAAATAAGTTGTTTTTGAAAAAAGTAGATTTTTTGATAGAGGTAACAGAAGCAAATTTTTTCAATCTTTTTATGAAATGTCTGAGACATGGGTTTTGTAGAGAATGTCATTCATAGTAGACCTAGATCATCCTTTTCTTGAAAAACTGATTTTCACCAACATACAAAAACCCCACAAAAATAGAATCTACAAAACAATTTTTTTTGGAAAATAAAATATATAGGTTTTATAAGTTATCGTGTGCTATAGAGGCCTAGATAATCCATTTTTTGGAAAAATAATATGTTCTTTGAAAAGATATATTTATTTTGACAAGTAGAAGCAGTAGAGGTAATAGAGGCAAATTTTTTGAATCTTTTTATGAAAAATCTAAGAAATGGGTTTTGTAGTGAATGTCATTCTGAGTAAACCCAGATCATCCGTTTTTTTTTAAGAATAAGTTGTTTTTGAAAAAGATAGATTTTTCTAAAAAGAAAATATAGTAGAGGTAACACTGTAGTTGTGCATTCTGTACGCACATTTTCTATCATCTTTCGAGAACCTTCACTTTTTGTTGAGTTATAGCTGCACTTAGGAAACTGCTCATGTTTGAGTTTTCGTGGGCCATCGATCAACTTTGTTGACTACGATTGTCGATTGGACTTTAGTTCTCCATTTTGTACGCATAGTTTCAATCGCCTATTGCAATCCTTCACTTTTTGTTGAGTTATAGCCACATTTAGGAAATTGCTCGAGTTTGAGTTTTTGTGGGCCATCAATCAAATTTGGTGACTACGCTTGTGGATTACACAATAGTTGTGCATTCTATACGTGTATATTCTATCACCTTTCGAGAAGCTTTATTTTTTACTAAGTTATAGCCGCACATAGGAAACCACTTGTGTTTGAGTTTTCTTGGGCCATCGATCAACTCTGGTGACTACGATGGTGGATTGCACTGTAGTTGTGCATTCTGTACATGTATTTTCTATAGCCATATTTTGGAAATCACTCATGTTTGAGTTTTCGTGGACCATCGATCAATTTTACTGACTACAATTGTGGATTGCACTGTAGTTATTGAATACGATAGTCGATTGTACTGTATTTGTGTATTTTGTATGCATATTTATAATCACTTTTCATAAACCTTCATTTATTGTTGAGTTATAGCCCGATTTATGAAATTACTTGTATTTGAGTTTTTGTGGGCTATTGATCAAATTTGGTGACTACGATTGTTGATTGCACTGTAGTTGTCAAATATGTAAGCCTATTTTCTATCACTTTTCATGAAGCTTCATTTTTTGTTGAGTTATAATCGCCTTTCAGGAACCTTCAGTTTTCGTGGGCCATCGATCAACTTTGGTGACTACCATATTGGATTACACTGTAGTTGTGCATTCTATACACATATTTTCTATCACGTTTCGTGAACCTCCATTTTTTGTTGAGTTATAGTTGTGCTTAGGAAATCACTCATGTTTGAGTTTTCGTGGCCCATTGATCAACTTGGTGACTACGATTTTCAATTACACTTTAGTTGTTCATTCTATACACGTATTTTCTATCCCCTTTTGCGAACCTTCATTTTTTACTGAATTATAGCCGCATTTAAGAAACTGCTCATGTTTGAGTTTTCATGGGTTATCAATCAAGATTGGTGACTACGATTGTGGATTGTACTATAGTTGTACATCTTGTACACATATTTTTAATCGCTTTTCATGAACCCTCATTTTTTCTTGAGTTATAGGCACATTTAGAAAAAATGCTCGTGTTTAAGTTTTCGTGGGGCATCGATCAACTTTGGTGACTACAATTGTACTGTAGTCGTGGATTCTGTATGCATATTTTGAATCGTTTTTTAGAAACCTTCATTTGTTGTTGAGTTATAGCCGTATTTAGGAAACCTCTCTTATTTGAGTTTTTCGTTGTTCATCAATCAACTTTTATGACTACGATTATGGATTGTAATATAGTTCTCCAAATTGTATGCGTATTTTCTATTTATTTTTGCAAACCTTCATTTTTCTTTAAGTTATTGCCGCATTTAGGAAACAGCTCATGTTTGAGTTTTCGTGGACCATCGATCAACTTTGGTGACTATGATTGTGGATTAGACTGTAGTTGTGCATTTTGTATGCGTATTTTCTATCACCTTTCATGAATCTTCATTTTTTGTTGAGCTATAGCCGCATTTAGGAAAACACTCCTGTTTGAGTTTTCGTGGGCTCTCGATCAAGTTCAGTGACTATGCTTGTGGATTACATTGTAGTTGTGCATTATTCTATATGCGTATTTTCTATCGCTTTTCAGAAACATTCATTTTTTGTTGAGTTATAGCAACATTTAGGAAACTGCTCATGTTTGAGTTTTTGTGGGCCGTCGATCAACTTTGGTAACTACGATTGTGGATTATACTATAGTTGTGCGGCTATAACTAAATGAAAAATGAAGGTTCGGGAAATGCAATGAAAAATATTTGTATAGAATACACAACTATATTACAATCCAAAATCATAGTCACCAAAGTTGATTGATGGCGAACAAAAACTCAAATACGAGCAATTTCCTAAATATGGCTATAACTCAACAAGATATGAAGGTTCACAAAAGGTGATAGATAATATGCGTACAAAATGGACAACTACAGTGCAATCGACAATCGTAGTAACCAAAGTTGATCGATGGCCCATAAAAACTCAAACACGAGCAATTTTCCTTAGTCAAGCTATAACTGAACGAAAAATGAATGCTCACGAAAGGGGATAGAGTATACATGTATAGAATGTAGAACTCTAGTGTAATCCACAATCGTAGTCACACAAGTTGATTGATAGGCCACAAAAATTCAAACACGAGCGTTTTCCCAAATTATAACTCAACAAGATATGAAGGTTCATGAAAGTTGATTAAGAATATGCGTACAAGATGCACAACTATAGTACAATCCACAATCGTAGTCACGAAATATGATCGAAGGCCCACAAAAATCAAATATGACCAGTTTCCTAAATGCGGCTATAACTCAACAAAAAATGAAGGTTTGCAAAAGGATATAGAAAATATGTGTACATAATGGACAACTACAATGCAATCCACAATCGTAGTCACCAAAGTTGATCGATCAATGGCGTACAAAATCTCAAACACGGGCAGTTTCCTTAGTGCAGCCATAACTCAACGAAAAATGAAGATTCGTGAAATGCAATAGGAAATACACGTATAGAATGCACAACTACATTGTAATCTGCAAACATAGTCACCAAAGTTAATCGATGGCCCAAGAAAACTCAAACACAAGCGTTTTACTATGTGGGGCCTTAACTCAACAAATTTTTTTTGGAAAAATCGAAAATATAGGTTTTATACACGCTTATAGGAATTTTTAATAGAAAGATTCAAAAAAATTGCCTTTGTCACCTCTACTGCTTCTACTTTTCAAAAAAATCAATCTTTTTCAAAAAATATTGTTTTGTAGATTCTATTTTTTAGGGGTTCTTGCATGTTGATGAAAAATTAGTTTTTTGAAAACAAGATGATATGGGTCTACACAGAATGACATTATCTACAAAACCTATTACCTCTACTGCTTCTACTTTTCAAAAAAATCTATCTTATTCAAGAAAAACTTATTTTTTTAAAAAAGGACGATTTGGGTCTTTTCAACACACAAGCACCTATAAAATTGATATTTTCGATTTTCCCAAAAAAAATTGTTTTGTAGATTCTATTTTTGAAGGGTTCTTGCAAGTTGCTGAAAAATAAGTTTTTCAAAAAGAGGACGATCTGGGTCTACTGAGGATGACATTCTCTACAAAACCAATTTCTCAGAATTTTCATAAAAATATTCAAACAATTTGCCTCTGTTACCTCTACTACTACTTTTCAAAATAGTTTATCTTTTTCAAAAACAACTATTTTTTCGAAAAATGGATGATTAGGGTCTCTTAAGCATAGGAGCACCTATAAAGCCCATATTTCAATTTTTCCAAAAAAAATATTTTGTAGATTCTATTTCTGATGTGTTTTTGCATGTTGGTGAAAAGTTGGATTTTCAAAAAAAGGACAATTTGAATATGCTCAGAGCAACATACTCTACAAAACCCATTTATGAGATTTTTCATAAAAAGATTCAAAAATTTTGCCTTTGTTACCTCTACTGCTTCAACTTTTCAATAAAAACGATCTGGGTCTCTTTAGCATATGAGTACATATAAAGCCTATATTTTCGATTTTCCAAAAAATATTGTTTCGTAGATTCTATTTTTTAGGGGTTTATTGCATGTTGGTGAAAAATTAGTTTTTCAAAAATAGGACGATCTGAGTCTACTCAGAACAACACTCTCTACAAAACCCATTTCTCATATATTTCATAAAAAGATTCAAAAAATTTGCCTGTGTTACCTCTACTGCTTCTACTTTGAAAAAAAAAACTATCTTTTTCAAGAATAACTTATTTTTTCAAAAAACAGACAATCTAAGTCTCTTTAGCATATGAGCACCTATAAAAACCATATTTTGATTTTTCCAAAGAAAATTGTTTCATAGATTTTATTTTTGAGGGGTTCTTGCATGTTTTTGAAATTTTGGTTTTTTGAAAAAAGGACAATCTAGGTCTAGTCAAAACGACATTGTCTACAAAACACATCTCTTAGATTTTTCATAAAAGGATTCAGAAAATTTGCCTCTGTTACCTCTACAACTTCTACTTTTCAAAAAAATCTATCGTTTTCAAGAACAACTTATTTTTTTTAAAACCAAACAATTTGGGTCTCTTAAGCACACAAGTACCTATAAAACCCATATTTTTCAGTTTTTTCAAAAGAAAGTGTTTCATAGGTTCTATTTTTGATGGGTTCTGCATGTTGGTAAAAAATTAGTTTTTCAAAAAAAGGACGATCTGGGTCTCTACTTAGAACGAGATTCTCTACAAAACCCATTTCTTAGATTTTTCATAAAAGGATTCAAAAAAATTACCTCTGTTACCTCTACTACATCTAATTTAAAAAAAAAACTATTTTTTTCAAGAATAACTTTTGTTTTAAAAAAAAAGACGATATGGGTCTCTTTAGCACATGAACCTATAAAACCCATATTTCAATTTTCCTCAAACAAAGCCGCATTTAGTAAACTGCTCATGTTTGAGTTTTTTTGGGCCATCGATCAACTTTGGTGAATACGATTGTGGATTGTACTAAAGTTGTGCATTATGTACGCATATTTTTCATCGCCTTTCATGAACCTTCATTTTGTGTTGAGTTATAGCTGCATTAAGGAAAATGCTCGTGTTTGAATTTTCATGGACCATTGATATATTTTGGTGACTACGTTTGTGGATTGTACTGTAGTTGTGTATTATGAAAGCTAATTTTTTCCTTTTGCGAACCTTCATTTTTTTTTCAATAATAGCCGCATTTAGGAAACCGCTCATGTTTGAGTTTTGTGTACCAACGATCATATTTAGTCACTACGCTTGTGAATTACATTGTAGTTATGCATTCTATATGTGTATTTTCTATCGCCTTTCACGAACTTCATTTTTTTAGTTATAGCCATGCTTAGGAAACCGCTCATGTTTCAGTTTTTGTGGGCCATCAATCAACTTTGGTGATTACGATTGTGGATTGTGTACCCATATTTTTAATCGCCTTTCCTGAACCTTCATTTTTTGTTAAGTTATAGTCACATTTAGGAAAACGCTCATGTTTGAATTTTCATGGGCCATCGATCAACTTTGGTGACTATGACTGTGGATTACTCTATAGTTGTGTATTCTATCCGCGTATTTTCTACCACCTTTTGCGAACCTTCATTTTTCGTTGAGATATAGTTGTACTTAGGACACCTCTCGTATTTGAGTTTTCTTGGGCCATTGATCAACTTTGGTATCTACAATTGTGGAATGCACTGTAGTTGTCCATTCTATATGTGTATTTTCTATCGCCTTTCACGAACCTTCATTTTTTGTTGAGTTATAGCAGCATTTAGGAAACCACTCGAGTTTGAGTTTTTGTGGGTCATCAATCCAACTTTGGTGACTACGCTTTTGGATTATATTGTAGTTGTGCATTCTATATGCATGTTTTCTATTGCCTTTCGTGAACCTTGATTTTATATTGAGTTATAGACATATTTAGGAAACTGCTCATTTTTTATTGAGTATGCATTCTCTATGCATACTTTTAATTGCCTTTCACGAACCTTAATTTTTTGTTGAGTTATAGCCGCATTTAGGAAAACACTCATGTTTGAGTTTTTGTGGGCCATCGATCAACTTTTGTGACTACAATTGTGGATTACACTGTAGTTGTACATTATAGACGCGTATTTTCTGTTGAGTTATAGTCTCATTTAGGAAACTGCTCATGTTTGAGTTTTCATGGGCCATTGATCAACTTTGGTGACTACGATTGTAGATTGCATTGTAATTACACATTTTGTACGTGTATTTTCTATCGCATTTCGCAAACCTTGATTTTTTGTTGAATTATAGCCCCATTTAGAAAACCAGTCAATTTAGGGTTTTCGTGGGCCATAGATCAACTTTGGTGACTACACTTGTGGATTACATCGTAGTTGTGCATTCTATAGGCATATTTTCTATTGCTTCTCACGAACTTTCATTTTTTGAATCTTTTTATGAAAAATCCAAGAAATGAGTTTTGTAGAAAATGTTGTTCTAAGTAAACCCAGATAGTCCTCTTTTTGAAAAAACTAATTTTTTGTCAACATGCAAGAACCCCTCAAAAATAGAATGTACGAATCAATTTCTTT
Source organism: Sequoia sempervirens (assembly GCA_007258455.2). Lineage (NCBI taxonomy): Eukaryota > Viridiplantae > Streptophyta > Pinopsida > Cupressales > Cupressaceae > Sequoia > Sequoia sempervirens. The sequence continues at coordinate 12,466 of VDFB02057894.1, forward strand.
TGGGAAAAGTTTTTGCATCTTTTTTTGAAAAATCTGAGAAATGAGTTTTTTAGAAAATGTCTATCTGAGTAGACCCAAATCGTCCTTTTTACAAAAAACTAACTTTAAACCAACATGCAAGAACCCCTCAAAAATAGAATCTACAAAATAATTTTTTTTTGGGTAAATCAAAAATATGGGTTTTATTGGTGCTCGTTTGCTAAAGAAACCTAGATCGTCCGTTTTTCAAAATTATTTGTTTTTGAAAAACATAGATTTTTTTTGAAAAGTAGAAGCATTAGATGTAACAGAGGAAATTTTTTTGAATCTCTTTATGAAAAATCTGAAAAATGGGTTTTCTAGAGAATGTCGTTCTGAGGAGACATAGATTATCTTCTTTTCGAAAAACTAATTTTTCACCAACATGGAAGAACCCCTCAAAAATAGAATCTACGAAACATATTTTTTGGGAAAATAAAAAATATGGGTTTTTATAGTTGCTTCTGTGCTCAACAGACTGAGATCGCTTGTTTTTTGAACAAATAATTTATTTTTGGAAAAGATAGATTTATTTGAAAAGTAGTAGTACAATTAACATAGGCAAATTTTTTGAATCTTATTTTGAAAAATCTGAGAAATGGGTTTTTTAGAGAATGTTATTTTGATTAGACGCAAGTCGTCCATTTTTCGAAAAGCTAACTTTTCACCAACATGCAAGAACCCTTCAAAAATAGAGTCTACAAAATAATTTTTTTTGGGAAAATTGAAATATGGGTTTTATAGGTACTCGTGTGTTGAAGAGAACCAGATCATCCATTGTTTGAAAAAATAAGTTGCTCTCGAAAAAGACATTTTTTCAAATCTAGAAACTATAGAGGTAATACACGAATTTTTTTTGAATCCTTTTATGAAAAATCTGAGAAATGAGTTTTGTAGAGAATTCCTTCTGAGTAGACCCAGATCGTCCTTTCTTCGAAAAACTAATTTTTCACCAACATGCAAGAACCCCTCAAAAATAGAATGTACAATACTTTTTTTTTGGGGAAAATCAAAAATATGGGTTTTATAGGTGCTCATATGCTGAAAGACCCAAATCGTCCATTTTTTGAAAAAATAATTTGTTCTTACAAAAGATTGATTTTTTTGAAAAGTAGTAGTAGAAGTAACAGAGGAAATTTTTTTAAACCTTTTTTATGAAAATTCTGAGAAATGGGTTTTATACAGAATGTTATTATTATTAGACCCATATCATCCTTTTTTCAAAAAGCTAAATATGGGTTTTATAGGTGCTCGTCTACTCAAGAGACCCTAATCGTCCATTTTTTCATAAAATTAGTTGTTTTCTTGAAAAAGATAGAAATTTTTGAAAAGTAGATGTAGTAGAGGTAACAGAGGCAATTTTTTAAAAGTTTTTGAGGGGTTTTGTAAAGAATGTCATTCTAAGTAGATTCAAATCGTCCTTTTTTTGAAAAACTTATTTTTCACCAATTTGCAAGAACCCCTCAAAAATAGAATCTATGAAACGTTTTTTTTTGGGAAAATAAAAAATATGGGTTTTATAGTACTCAAGAGCTAAAGAGACCCCAAATCATCTGTTTTTAAAAAAAAATAAGTTGTTCTTGAAAAAGATTATTTTTTTAAAAGTAGAAGTTGTAGAGGTAACAGAGGGAAAGTTTTTGAATATTTGTATGAAATATCTGAGAAATGGGTTTTGTAGAGAATGTCATTCTTAATAAACCCAAATAATCATTTTTCAAAAAACTTATTTTTCACCAACATGCAAGAACCCCTCAAGAATAGAATCTATGAAACTTTTTTCTTGGGAAAATAAAAAATGTGGTTTTTATAGTACTCATGTGCTAAAGAGACCCAGATCTTCCGTTCTTTGAAAAAGTAAGTTGTTATTGAAAAAGATAGATATTTTTCGAAAGTAGAAGCATTAGAGGTAATAGATGCAATTTTTTTGAATCATTTTATGAAAAATTTGAGAAATGGGTTTTTTCATTCTAAGTAGACACAGATCATTCTTTTTTCGAAAAACTAATTTTTCACCAACATACAAGAATCCCTCAAAAATAGAATCTATGAAACAATTTTTTTGGGAAAATCAAAATATCGGTTTTATAAGTGCTCGTGTGCTCAAGAAACCCGAATTGTTCATTTTTTGTCAAAATAAGTTGTTTTTGAAAAATACAGATATGTTTGAAAAGTAGTAGTAGAGGTAACAAAGGTAAATTTTTTCAATCCTTTTATGAAAAATTTGGGAAATGGGTTTTGTTGAGAATGTAGTTCTATGCAGATCTAGATCGTCCTTTTTTGAAAAACTAATTTTTCACCAACATGCAACAACCCCTTAGAAATAGAATCCACGAAACAATTTTTTTTTTGGAAAATTGAAATATGGGTTTTATAGGTGCTCATATACTGAAGAGACTCATCTCATCCTTTTTTCGAAAAACTAATTTTTCATCAACATGCAAGAACCTCTCAAAAATAATATCTACAAAACAATATTTTTTGGGAAAATCAAAAATATGGGTTTTTATAGATGCTCATGTTGCAAAGAGACCCAGATTGTCCATTTTTTTAATATATACGTTGTTCTTCAAAAATGATTTTTATGAAAAGCAGACCCAGTAGACTTAACAGAGGCAAAGTTTTTGAATGTTTCTACGAAAAATCCTATAAACATGTATAAAACCCATATTTTTTATTTGCCCAAAAAAATTTGCTGAGTTATAGCCCCACTTAGTAAAACGCTCGTGTTTGAGTTTTCGTGGGCCATTAATCAACTTTGGTGACTACGGTTGTGGATTTCAGTGTACTTGAGCATTTTATACACACATTTTCTATCACCTTTTACGAACCTTCATTTTTCGTTGAGTCATAGCCTCACCTAGGAAACTGCTTGTGTTTGCATTTTCATGGGCCACTGATCAACTTTGGTGACTACGATTGTGGATTTCATTTTAGTTGTCCATTCTATACGCATGTTTTCTATCACCTTTCGCGAACCTTCATTTTTTGTTGAGTTATAACTGCATTTAGGAAATTGGTCGAGTTTGAGTTTTCGTGGGCCATCGATCAAATTTGGTGACTACGCTTGTCGATTACACTATAGTAGTGCATTATATATGTGGATTACACATATCTTCTATTGCTTTTTGTGAACCTTCATTTTTTGTTGAGTTATATCTGTATTTAGGAAACCGCTCATATTTGAGTTTTCGTGGGCCATCGATCAACTTTGGTGACTACGATTATGGATTACACTGTAGTTGTTTATTCTATACATGAATTTTCTATCGTCTTTCGTGAACCTTCATTTTTTTTTTAGTACAGTTGCATTTAGGAAAGTGCTCATGTTTGATTTTTTTTGGGCCATACATCAACTTTGGTGATTACGATTCTGGATTGTACTATAGTTATGCATTCTAAACGCATATTTTTAATTTCCTTTCACAAACCTTCATTTTTTATTGAGTTATAGTCGTATTTATGAAAATGCTCGTGTTTCAGTTTTCGTGGGCCATCGATCAACTTTGGTGACTACGATTGTGGATTATTTTCTAGTTATTTATAGCCCCAATTAGGAAACTGCTTGTGTTTGAGTTTTCATGGACCATCGATCAACTTTGGTGACTACGATTCTTGATTGCATTGTAGTTGTCCATACTGTATGTGTATTTTCTATTGCCTTTCGAGAACCTTCATTTTTCATTGAGTTATAGCCGCACTTAGGAAACCGCTTGTGTTTAAGATTTTCTAGTCCATGGATCAACCTTAGTGACTATGATTGTGGATTGCATTGTACTTGTCCATTTTGTACGGATATTTTCTATCGCCTTTTGTGAACCTTCATTTTTTGTTGACTTATAACTGTATTTTAGAAATCACTCGAGTTTGAGTTTTCGTGGGCCATCGATCAACTTTGGTGACTACGCTTGTGGATGACACTATAGTTGTGATTTCTATACGCGTATTTTCAATAACCTTTCGCAAACCTTCATTTTTTGTTGAGTTATAGTAGTATTTATGAAACCGCTCATGCTTGAGTTTTCATTGGCCATCATTCAACTTTGGTGACTACGATTGTGGATTACCAACATGCAAGAACCCCTCAAAAAAATAATCTACGAAAGAATTTTTTTTTGGGATAATTGAAAATATGGGTTTTATTATTTTTTGAAATAATAAGTTGTTCTTGAAAAACCTAGAATTCTTGAAAATTAGAAGTAGATGTAATAGAGGCAATTTTTTTGTAGAGAATGTTGTTCTTAGTAGAGCCAGATCGTTCTTTTTTCGAAAAACTAATTATTCAGCAACATGTAAAACCCCTCAAAAATATAATCTACATTACATTTTATTTTTGGGAAAGTTGAAAATATGGGTTTTATAGAGTGCTCATGTGATAAAATATCCATATCGTCTATTTTTTGAGAAAATAAGTTGTTTTTGAAAAAGAATTATATTTTTGAAAAGTAGAATTAGTAGAGGAACATTGGAAAATTTTAAAAATCTTTTTATCAAAAATTTGAGAAATGGGTTTTTTAGAAAACGTTATTATTATTATACCCATATCATCCTTTTTTCGAAAAGCTATTTTTTCACCAACATGCAAGAACTCCTCAAAAATAGAATCCACAAAATAATTTTTTTTGGGAAAATTCAAAAATGGGTTTTATAGGTGCTTGTGGCACTCAAGAGACCTAGATCGTTCATTTTTTGAAAAAAATAAGTTTTTTAAAAATATTTTTTTTTTGAAAAGAAGCAGTAGAGGTAACATAGGAAAAAAATTTCAATCTTTTTATGAAAAATGAGATAGTTGCCTTTTGTAGACAATGTCATTATGAGTGGGCCCAAATCGTCCTTTTTTCAAAAAACTAATATTTCAGCAACATTCAAAAACCCCTCAAATATAGAATCTACCAAACAATTTTTTTGGAAAAATTGAAATATGGCTTTGATAGGTGCTCGTGTGCTAAGAGACCCAGATCGTCTGTTTTTTGAAAAAATATGTTATTCTTGAATGCGGATATAACTAAACAAAAAATTAATGTTCACAAAAAGCGATAGAAAATAGACAACTATAGTGCAATCCATAATCATAGTCACCAGAGTTGATCGATGTTCCACGAAAACTCAAACATGAGCGGTTTCTTGAATGCGGCTATAACTCAATAAAAAATGAAGTTTTCTAAAAGGCGATCTAAAATACATGTACAAAATGGGCAACTAAAGTACAATCCATAATCGTAGTCACCAAAGTTGATCTATGGCCCACGAAAACTCAAACACAAGCAATTTCATAATATAACTCAACGAAACAAAGAAGGTTCACGAAAGGTGATAGAAAATATGCATATAGAATGCACAACTACATAAAAAATCCACAATCATAGTCACCAAAGTTGATCGATGGGCCACAAAAACTAAAACGCGAGTGGTCTCCTTGGTGGGGCTATAACTCAGTGAGAAATGAAGGTTCACAAAATGTGATAGAAAATAGGCATATAGAATGCACAACTATAGTGTAATATGCAATCATAGTCACCAACTTGTATCAATGGCCCACGAAAACTCAAACATGAGCGGATTCCTAAGTTAACTAAACGAAAAATGAAGGTTTGCGAAAAGTGATAGAAAATATGCATATAGAATGTCTAACTAAAGTGTAATCCAAAATCCTAGTTACCAAAGTTGATTGATGGCCCACAAAAACTCAAACATGAGCATTTTTCTAAATGCGGCCATAACTCAACAAAAAATGATAGAAAATACATGTATAGAATACACAAATAAAGTGTAATCCACAATCATAGAGACCAAAGTTGATCGATGGCCCAAAAAAACTCAAACTTGAGCGATTTCCTAAATGCGGCCATAACTCTACAAAAAAATGAATGTTCGCAAAAAGCGATAGAAAATACTTGTGTAGAATGAACAACTACAATCCACAAGCATAGTCACACAAGTTGATCAATGGCTGATTAAAACTCAAACTCGAGCAGTTTCCTAAATGTGACTATAACTCAAAAAAAATATGAAGGTTCGCAAAAGGCGATAGAAAATACACATAGACTGAAAAACTACAGTGTAATCCACAAGCGTAGTCACACAAGTTGATCAATGGCTGTCTAAAACTGAAACTCGAGCGGTTTCCTAAATGTGGCTATAAGTCAACAAAAAATGAAGGTTTGCGAAAAATGATATAAAATAGACAATTATAGTGCAATCCACAATTCTAGTTACCAAAGTTGATCAATGGCCCAGGAAAACTAAAAAACACGACTGTTTTCCTAAATACAGCTATAACTCAACAAAAAATGAAGGTTCGTGAAAGGCGATAAAAAATATGCTCACAAAATGCACAACTACAGTAAAATCCACAATCGTAGTCACCAAAGCTAATCGATAACCCAAAAAAACTCAAACATGAATGGTTTCCTAAGTGCGGCCATAACTCAACAATAATGAACATTTGCGAAATGCGATAGAAAATATGCATGTAGAATGCACAACTATAATGTAATCCATAAGCGATGTCGCCAAAGTTGATCGATGGTCCACGAAAACTCAAACTCTAGCGGTTTCCTAAATGCGGCTATAAGTCAACAAAAAAATAAAGGTTCACGAAAGGTGATAGAAAATATGCGTATAGAATGTACAACTACAGTGTAATCCACAAGTGTAGTCACCAAAGTTGATCAATGGCCCTCAAAAACTCAAACTTGAGTAGTTTCCTAAATGCGGCTATAGCTCAATGAAAAATGAAGGTTTGCGAAAGGCTATAGAAAATACGCATACAAAATAGACATCTACACTGCAATCCACAATCACGGTTTCCAAAATGCGGCTATAACTCAACAAAAACTGAAGGTTCGTGAAAGATGATAGAAAATACATGTACAGAATGGACAACTACAGTGCAATGAACAATCGTAGTCGCCAAAGTCGGTTTACTAAGTACAGCTATAACTCAATGAAACATGAAGGTTCATGAAAGCGGATAGAAAATACGCGTATAGAATGCACAATTAAAGTGTAATCCACAATCATAGTTACAAAATTTGATCGATTGCCCATGAAAATTAAAACACGAGCGTTTTCCTAACTGCGACTATAACTCAACAAAAAATTAAGGTTTGTAAAAAACAATTAAAAATATGCATACATAAAGCACAACTATAGTACATTCTAGAATCGTAGTCACCAAAGTTGATTGAGCAAATGAGCACATATAAAACCCATATTTAGATTTTCCCAAAAAAAAATTGTTTCGTAGATTCTATTTTTTATGAGTTTTTGCATGTTGGTGAAAAATTAGATTTTTGAAAAAAGGATGATCTGGATTTACTCAGAATAACATTCTCTATAAATCCCATTTCTTAAATTTTTCATAAAATGATTAAAAAAATTTCCTTATTTTCTATCACCTTTTGCGAACCTTCATTATTTGTTGACTTATAGTTGCATTGATGAAACCGCTCTTTTTTGAGTTTTTGTGGGCTATCAATCAACTTTGGTGACTACGATTGTGGACTATATTGTCGTTGTGCATTTTATATGCACATTTATAATCGCCTTTCATGAACCTTCTTTTTTTGTTGAGTTATAGTGCATTTTGTTGAGTGTGGATTTTAATGTAGTTGTCCATATTGTACGTGTATTTTCTATCGCCTTTCACAATCCTTTTTTAATGTTGAGTTATTGCTGCATTTAGATAACTGCACGTGTTTTTAGGAAATAGCTCATATTTGATTTTTCGAGGGTCATCGATCAATTTTGGTGACTATGATTGTGGACTGCATTGTAGTTTTCCATTCGGTACGTGTGTATTCTTTCACCTTTCACGAATCTTAATTTTTGTTTGAGTTAAAGCTGCCTTTAGGAAACCGCTCATTTTGAGTTTTCGTGGTCCATCGATCAACATTGGTGACTACAATTATGGATTGCACTGTAGTTGTGCATTTTCTATGCATACTTTTAATCGTCTTTCATGAACCTTCATTTTTCTTTGAGTTATAGCGGCATTTAGGAAAATGCTCGTGTTTGAATTTTCCTGGGCTATCGATAACCTTTGGTGATTACGATTGTGGATTACATTGTAGTTGTGCATTATGTACGTGCATTTTCTATTGCCTTTCATTAACCTTCATTTTTTTTTGAGTTATAGCCACATTTAGGAAACCGCTCGTGTTTCAGTTTTCGGGGGCCATTGATCAATATTGATGACTATGGTTGTGCATTGCATTGTAGTTGTGAATTCTATTCGTGTATGTTCTATCCACTTTTGCGAACCTCAATTTGTCGTTGAGTTATAGCCGCATTTAAGAAACCGCTCGTAGTTGTCCATTTTGTACATGTATTTTTTATTGCCCTTCACAAACCTTTATTTTTTGTTGAGTTATAGCTACATTTAGGAAAAAACTAGTGTTTGAGTTTTCATGGGCCATCGATCACATTTGGTGACTACGATTGTGTATTGCACTGTAGTTGTCCATTTAGTGTACACTTATCTTCTATCGCCTTTCGTGAACCTTCATTTTTCATTGAGTTATAGCCACATTTAGGAAACCGCTTGTGTTTGAGTTTTCTTGGGCCATCAATCAACTTTGTTGACAACAATTTTGGATTGTACTATAGTTGTTTATTCTATACACATATTTTTAATCTCCTTTCACAAACGTTCATTTTTTGATGAGTTATAGCAATATTTAGGAAACCGATCGTATTTGACTTTTTGAGGGCCATCAATCAAATTTGGTGACTACGATTGTGGACTCAACTGTAGTTGCCCAAATCTATACTTGTATTTTCTATCGCCTTTTGTGTACCTTTTTTTTTTCGTTGAGTTATAGCCATATTTAGACAACCCTTCGAGTTTGACTTGTCATGGGCCATCGATCAATTTGGTGACTGATTGTGGATTGCACTATAGTTGTCCATTCTATAAGTGTGTTTTCAACTTTCGTGAACCTTCATTTTTTATTAAGTTATAGCCGCATTTAGGAAACCGCTTTTGTTTGAGTTTTCTTCAGCCATCGATAAACTTTGGTGACTATGATTCTGGATTGTACTGTAGTTGTTCATTTTGTACGCATATTTTTAATTGCCTTTCATGAACCTTGATTTTTTGTTGAGTTATAGACGCATTTAGAAAAACACTCCTATTTGAGTTTTCGTGGGTCATTGATCAACTTTGGTGACTATGATTGTGGATAACACTATAGTTGTCCATTATCTACGCGTACTTTCTATCACCTTTTGCGAACCTTCCTTTTATGTTCAATTATAGCCACATTTAGGAAACTACTCATGTCTGAGTTTTCCTGGGCTATCGAGTAAATTATGTGATTACGATTGTGTATTGCACTGTAGTTGTGCATTATGAACAAAAATTCTCTATCGCCTTTCGCGAGCATTCATTCTTTGTTGAGTTATAGCTGCATTTAGGAAAACGCTCGTGTTTGAGATTTCATGGGCCATTGATCAACTTTGCTTACCATGATTGTGGATTGTACTATAGTTCTGCATTATGTAAACATATTTTTAATCACCTTTGACAAACCTTCATTTTTTATTGAGTTATAGCCACATTTAGGAAAATGCTCGTGTTTGAGATTTCATGGGCCATCAATCAACTTTGGTGACCATGATTGTGCATTATATTGTAGTTGTGCATTCTATACACATATTTTCTATTGCCTTTGGCGAACCTTCAGTCTTCATTGAGCTATACCTGCTCTTAGGAAACTGCTCATGTTTGACTTTTCATGGGCCATCGTTCAACTTTGGTGACTATGACTGTGGATTGCATTGTAGTTGTCCATTTTGTACATGTATTTTTCTATCACCTTTCGCAAGTCTTCAATATTTGCTGAGTTATAACCGCAATTAGGAAACTGCTCATGTTTGAGTTTTTTTGGGCCATTGGTCAACTTTGGTGGCTATGATTGTGGATTGTATTGTAGTTGTGGATTATGTACAAATACTTTTAATCACCTTTCACGAACCTTTATTTTTTGTTAAGTTATAGCCGTATTTAGGAAAATGCTCATGTTAGAGTTTTTTTTGCGCCATCGATTAACTTTGGTGACTACAATTGTGGATTACACTGTAGTTGTGCATTCTATACACATATTTTCTATCGGCTTTCGTGAACCTATAATTTTTTGTTGAGTTATATCTACACTTAGGAAACCGCTCGTGTTTGAGTTTTCATGGGCCATCGATCAACTTTGGCGACTACGTTTGTGGATTACACTGTAGTTGTACATTCTATATGCATATTTTCTATATTGTAGTTGTACATTGTATACACATATTTTCTATCACATTTCGTGAACCTTCATTTTTTGTTGAGTTATAGCTACACTTAGGAAACTGCTCGTTTTGTTGAGTTATAGCCACATTTAGGAAACCGTTCGTGTTTGAGTTTTCATAGGCCATTGGTCAAATTTGGTGGCTACGATTGTGGATTACACTATAGTTTTCCATTTTGTATGCCTATTTCCTTTCACCTATTGTGAACCTTCATTTTTTTTTGAGTTATAACCACATTTAGGAATCCACTCATGTTTGAGCTTTCATGGGCCATCAATAAACTTTGGTGACTACGATTCTAGATTACACTATACTTGTGAATTCCTAAGTGTGGCTATAACTCAAAGAAACATGAAGGTTACCAAAAGGCAATAGAGAATAAACATACAATATGGACAACTACAGTGCAATCCAAAATCATAGTCGCGAATGTTGATCGATGGCCCATGAAAACTCAAACTCAAGCAGTTTCCTAATTGTGGCTATAACTAACAAGAAAATGGAAGTTCAAAAAAGGCGATAGAAAATACACGTATAGAATGTGTAACTACAATGTAATCCACAATCGTAGTCACCAAAGTTGATAAATGGCCCTTGAAAACTCAAACACGAGCATTTTGTTAAAAGGCAATAATTTTTTTTTAAACAACGGACAATCCGGTTATCTTTAGCACACGAGCACCTACAAAACCCATATTTCGATTTTCCAAAAAAAAATTGTTTTGTAGATTCTATTTTTGAAGGCTTCTTGCGTGTTGGTGAAAAGCTAGCTTTTCGAAAAAAGGACGATTTGCGTGTAATCAGAATAACATTCTCTACAAAACCCATTTCTCAAAATTTTCAAAAAATATTCAAAATTTTTGCCTCAATTACTTCTACTTGTAAAGAAAATCTATCTTTTTCAAGAACTTATTTTTCCAAAATACGGACGATCTGAATATCTTTAGCACACGAGCTATATAATATTTTTGATTTCCCAAAAAAAGTTGTTTCGTAGATTCTATTTCTGAGGGGTTCTTGCATGTTGATGAAAAATTAGTTTTGCAAAAAAAGGACGATCTGCATCTACTAAGAATGACATTCTCTACAAAACCCATTTATCAGATTTTTCATTAAAAGATTAAAAAAAAATGTCTATATTACCTCTAGTGCTTCTACTTTAAAAAAATCTATTTATTTCAAAAATATATATTTTTTGAAAAAATGGACAATCTAGGTCTCTTTACCACATGAGCACATATAAAACCCATATTTTTTAATTTCACAAAAAAAATTGTTTCATAGATTATATTTTTAAGGGGTTCTTGTATGTTGGTGAAAATATATCTATAGAATGCACACCTACAGTGTAATCCACAATTGTAGTCACCAAAGTATATCGATGGCCCACAAAAACTCAAACACGAGCAGTTTCATAAATGCAGCTATAACTCAACAAAAAATGAAGGTTCGCGAAAGGTGATAGGAAATACACCTATAGAATGCACAACTATAGTGTAATCCACAAGCGTAGTCACCAAATTTGATCTATGGCCCACGAAAATAAAAAATCGACTAGTTTGTTAAATGAAGGTTCGTGAAATGTGATAGTAAATAATCGTACAGAACGGGCTATTACAGTGCAATCTAGAATTGTAGTCACCAAAGTTGATCGATGACCCACGAAAACTCAAACATGAGCCATTTCCCAAATGCGACTATACCTCAATAGAAAACGAAGGTTCACAAAAGGCGATAGAAGATATGCGTACATAATGGAAAACTATAGTGAAATCCACATTCGTAGTCACCAAAGTTAATCGTTGGCCCACGAAAACTCAAACATGAGCAATTTCCTAAGTGCGGCTATAACTCAACGAAAATGAAGGTTCCCAAAAGGCAATAGAAACTATGCGTATAGAATGCATAACTACAGTGTAATCCACAATCGTAGTCACAAAAGTTGATCGATGGCCCATGAAATCTCAAACACGAGCATTTTCCTAAATACGACTATAACTCAACAAAAAATGAAGGTTCGTGAAAAGTGATTAAAAATATGTGTATAGAATGCACAACTACAACACAATCCACAATCGTAGTCACCTTAGTTGTTTGATGGCCCACAAAAACTCAAACATGAGCAGTTTCGTAAATGCGGCTATATCTCAAAAGAAATGAGGGTTCGTGAAAGGCGATAGAAAATACTCATATAGAATGCACAACTATAATATAATTCACAAGCGTAGTCACGAAAGGTGTTGGCCCACAAAAACTCAAACATTAGCAGTTTCGTAAATGCGGCTATATTACTCAACAAAAAATGAAGGTTCTCAAAAGGCAAAAATTAGCATTCATAATGCACAACTACAGTGCAATCCACAGTTGTAGTCACCAAAATTGATCAATGGCCCACAAAAATTGAAACGTGGGCATTTTCCTTAATGCGGCTATAATTAGAGAAAAAATGAAGGTTTGTGAGAGGCAATTAAAAATATGCGTACAAAATGCACAACTACAATGTCCACAATCATAGTCACCAAAGGTTATCGATGGCCCATAAAAACTGAAACATGAGCGGTTTCCTAAATGCAATTATAACTAACCAAAAAATGAAGGTTCATGAAAGGCGTATTTTTACAAAAACAGACGATTTGGGTCTCTTCAGCACACGAGCACCTATAAAACCCATATTTTGATTTTCCCAAAAAAAGGTGTTTGGTGAATTCTATTTTTGAGGATGATCTGGATTTACTCAAAATGAGATTCTCTACAAAACCCATTTCTCAAAATTTTCATAAAAAGATTCAAAAAAATTGCCTCTGTTTACCTCTACTGCTTTTCAAAAAACAGATGATCTAAATCTCTTCAGCACATGAGCACCTATTAAACCCATATTTTTTATTTTCCCAAAAAAATTTTTTTCATAGATTCTATTTTTGAGTGGTTCTTGTATGTTGGTGAAAACTTAGTTGGTCGAAAAAAGTACGATCTGGGTCTACTTTGAATGACATTCTCTACAAAACCCATTTCTAGGATTTTTCATTAAAATATTCAAAAGAATTACCTCTGTTACCTCTACTACTTTTACCTTTCAAAAATATCTATCTTTTACAAGAACAACTTATTTTTTCAAAGAAAGGAACATTTGGGTCTCTTTAGCACACGAGTACCTATAAAACCCATCTTTTTTATTTAAAAAAAAAAATTGCTTCGTAGATTCTATTATTAAGGAATTTTCGCACGCTGGTGAAAAATTAATTTTTTGAAAAAATGATGATCTGGGTCTACTTAGAACGACATTCTCTACAAAACTCATTTCTTAAATTTTTTACAAAAAGATTCAAAATTTTTGCCTCTGTTACTCTTCTACTTCTACTTTTCAAAAAAATCTCTTTTTCAAAATAAATTACTTTTTCAAAAATTGGACAATTTGGGTCTCTTGAGCACATGAGCACCTATAAAATCCATATTTTGATTTTCCCAAAAAAAATTGTTTCGTACATTTTATTTTCAAGGAGTACTTGCATGTTGGTGAAAAATTAGTTATTCGAAAAAAAGACGATATGGTTCTAATCATACTAACATTCTCTACAAAACCCATTTCTCAGATTTTTCATTAAAAGATTTAAACAATTTTCCTCTGTTACCTCTACTACTTCTACTTTTCAAAAAAATTGATCTTTTTCAGGAACAACTTATTTTTTTAAAACACGGACTATCTGGGTCTTTCAACACATGAGCACCTATAAAACCCATATTTTCAATTTTTTGAAAAATAAATTGTATCGTAGATTCTATTTTTGAGGGGTTCTTGCATGTTGGTGAAAAATTAATTTTTTGAAAAAAGGGCAATCTGTGTTTACTCAAACTGACATTCTCTACAAAACCCATTTCTCAGATTTTTCATAAAAAGATGCAAAAAATTTGCCTTTGTTACTTCTACTGCTTCCACTTTTTATAAACAAAAAATTTCAAAAAATAGACAATCTAGGTCTCTTTAGAACACGAACACCCATAAAACCCATATATTTTATTTTCCCAAAAGAAAATAGTTTCGTAGATTCTATTTTTGAGGGGCTGTTGCATGTTAGTGAAAAATTAGTTTTTCGAGGAAAGGACGATCTGGATTTACTCAGAATGACACTCTCTTGAAAACCCACTTCACAGATTTTTCATAAAAAGATTCAAAAAATTTGCCTTTGTTACCTATACTGCTTCTACTTTTCAAAAAAACCTATTCTTTTAAATATCAACTCATTTTTGCAAAAAACGGATGATCTGAATCTCTTTAGCACATGAGCACCTCTAAAATATTTTTTTGATTTCCCAAAAAAATTTGTTTCGTAGGTTCTATTTTTGAGGGGTTCTTGCATGTTGGTAAAATATTAGTTTTTTGAAAAAAGACAATTTGGGTCTTCTTAGAGCGACAATCTCTACAAAACCCAATTCTCAGATTTTTCATAAAAAGATTCAAATTTTTTGCCTTGATTTTACCTCTACTACTGCTTTTTAAAAATCGATCTTTTTCAAAAAATAGACGATCTAGGTCTCTTTAGCACATGAGCAGCAATAAACCCATATTTTTTACTTTCCCAAAAATAATTGTTTAGTAGATTCTATTTTAGAGGTTCTTGCATATTGTTGAAAATAAGTGTATAGAATGCACACCTATAGTGTAATCCACAATCGTAGCCACCAAAGTTTAACGATGGCCCACAAAAACTCAAACCTGAGTGGTTTCATAAATGCCGCTATAACTCAACAAAAAATGAAAGTTCGTGAAAGACAATAGAAAATACGCCTATAGAATGCAAAACTAAAGTGCAATCAACAAGCGTAGTCACCGAAGTTGATCAGCCTACGAAAACTCAAAATCGAGCAGTTTGCTAAATGGGGCTATAACTAAACAAAAAATGAAGGTTCTTGAAATGTGATAGAAAATAAATGTACAGATTAGACAACTAGAGTGCAATCGACATTTGTAGTCACCAAAGTTGACTGATGGTACATAAAAACTCAAACACGAGCAATTTCCCAAATGCGGCTATAACTCAACAAAAATAAAGGTTCGCGAAAGGTGATAGAAAATAAGCATATAGATTACACAACTACAGTGTAATCTGCAAGCGTAGTCACCGAAGTTGATCGATGGGCCATGGAAAATCAAACTCGAGCGGCTTCCTAAATGTGGCTATAACTCAACAAAAAATGAAGGGTCGCAAAAGGCGATAGAAATTACATGCACAGATTGGACAACTATGAAGCAATCGACATTTGTAGTCACCAAAGTTGATTGATGGTCCACAAAAACTCAAATACGAGCAGTTTCCTAAATGCAGCTATAACTCTACATAAAATGAAGGTTCGCAAAAGGTGATAGAAAATAAGCATATAGATTGCACAACTAATGTGTAATCCGCAATTGTGGTCACCAAAGTTGATCAATGGCCCACGAAAACTCGAACTTGAGCGCTTTCCTAAATGCGGCTATAACTCAACAAAAAATGAAGGTTCGCGAAAGGCGATTGAAAATGCACGTACAAAATGGACAACTACAGTGCAATCCACAACCATTGTCACCTAAGTTGATCGATGGCCCATGAAAACTCAAACACGAGCATTTCCGTAAATGCGGCTATAACTAAAAAAAAAATGAAGGTTCGTGAAAGGCGATTAAAAATATGCATACAGAATGAGCAACTATAATAGAATCCATAATCGTATTCACCAAAGTTGATTGATGGCCCAATAAAACTCAAGCATTAGCGGTTTCCTAAATGTGGCTATAACTCAATAGAAAATGAAGTTTTTCAAAAGGTGATATAAAATACGCGTGTAGAATGGACAACCACAGTGCAATCCACAATCGTAGTCACCAAAGTTGATCAATGGCCGACAAAAACTCAAACATGAGCATTTTATAAATGCGGCTATAACTCAACAAAAAATGAAGTTTTGCAAAAGCCGATATAAAATATGTGTATAGATTGCATAACTATAGTGTAATCCACAATCGTAGTGACCAAAGCTGATCGATGGCCCACGAAAACTGAAATATGAGAGTTTTTTTAAATACGGCTATAACTCAACAAGAATTGAAGGGATTTAGAAAAATTATTATAAATATTCGTACAGAATGCACAACCACAGTACAATCCACAATCGTACTCAACAAAGTTGATTGATGGCCCACTAAAACTCCAACATGAGTGGTTTCTAAATGCGGCTATAACTCAACAAAAAATGAAGGTTCGCAAAAGGCGATAGAGAATACGTGTATAGAATGCAAAACTACAGTGTAATCCACAATCGTAGTCACCAAATTTGATCAATGGCCCACGAAAACTAAAATCCGACAGTTTTCCTAAATGCAGCAATAACTCAAAAAAAATGAACGTTTGTGAAAAGTGATTAAAAATATGCATACATAATGTACAACAACTATATTACAATACACAATTGTAGGTACCAAAGTTGATCGATGGCCCACGAACACTCAAGCTCGAGTGGTTTCCTACATGCGGCTATAACCCCCAAAAAAATGAAGGTCCGCAAAAGGTGATAGAAAATACATGTGCAAAATGCACAACTACTAGCAATCCATAATTGTAGTCATCAAGGTTGATCAATGGTTGATGAAAACTCAAACATGAGCATTTTCCTAAAGGCTATAGCTCAAATAAAAATGAAGGCTCGTGAAAGTAGATTAAAAATATGCATAGAGAATGCACAACTATAGTACAATCCACAATCGTAGTCACCAAAGTGGAGCTATAACTCAACAAAAAAATCAAGGTTCATGAAAGGTGATAGAAAATACGCATATAGAATGCACAACTATAGTGTAATCTGCAATCATAGTCACCAAAGCTAATGAATGGCCCACAAAAACTCAAACACAAACGTTTTCCTAAATACGGCTATAACTCAAAAAAAAAAAGAAGGTTCACGAAAGGTGATAGAAAATACGCATATAGAATGCACAACTATAGTTTAATCTGCAATCGTAGTCACCAAAGTTGATCGATGGCCCACGAAAACTCAAACATAAGCGGTTTCCTAAATGCAACTATAACGCAACAAAAAATGAAGGTTCCAAAATGCGATATAAAATATACGTACAGAATGCACAACTATAGTACAATCCACAATCGTATTTACCAAAGTTGATCGATGGTCCAAGAAAAGTGAAACATTAGCGGTTTCCTAAATGCGGCTATAACTCAACAAAAAATGAAGGTTTCTGAAAGGCGATAGAAAATACGTGTATAGAATAAATAACTACAGTTTAATCCATAATCGTAGTCACCAAAGTTGATCGATGGCCCACAGAAACTCAAATACGAGTGGTTTCCTAAATGCGGTTATAAGCAACCAAAAACTAAAGGTTCACAAAAGGAGATAGAAGATAAGCATATAGTATGCACAACTACAGTGTAATTCACAATCGTAGTCACTAAAGTGGATAGATGTCCCATGAAAACTCAAATACGAGAGGTTTCCTAAGTACAGCTATAACTCAATGAAAAATAAAGGTTTGCGAAAGGAAATATAAAATATGTGTATAGAATGCATAACTAAAGTATAATCCACAATCGTAGTGACCAAAGTCGATCGATGGCACACGAAAACTCAAATACGAGCTTTAGCTAAATGCGGCTATAACTCAACAAAAGTTTAAAGGTTCATGAAAGGCGATTAAAAATATTCGTACTAAATGTACAACTACAATACAATCCACAATCGTAGTCTCCAAAGTTGATCGATGGCCCAAAAAACTCCAACATGAGTGGTTTCCTAAATGTACCTATAATTCAACAAAAAATTAAGGTTCATGAAAGGCGTTTAAAAATAAGCATACAAAATGCACAACTACAGTAGAATCCACTATCGTAGTCACCAAAGTTGGCCGAGAACCCATAAAAACTCAAACATAAGCGGTTCACGAAAGACGATAGAAAATACAAGTATAGAACATTCACAACCACTGTATAATCCAAAAGCGTAGTGACCAATGTTGATCATCGCCCACGAAAACCCAAACTCGAGCAGTTTACTAAACGTAGCTATAACTCAACAAAAATAAAGGTTCGCGAAAGGCATTAGAAAATATGCATACATAATGGACAACTATAGTGCAATGCACAATCGTAGTCACTAGAGTTGATTGATGGCCCACAAAAACTCAAACATGAGCGATTTCCTAAGTGCAACTTTAACTCAACAAAAAATGAAGGTTCACAAAAAGTGATAGAAAATATGCATATATAATGCACAACTACACTGTAATCCACAATCGTAGTCACCAAAGTTGATCGATGACCCATGAAAACTCAAACACGAGAGATTTCCTAAATGCGGCTATAACTCAACAAAAAATGAAGGTTCCTGAAAGGATATTAAAAATATATGTACATAATGCACAACTACAGTACAATCCACAATCGTAGTCACCAAAGTTGATTGACTGCCCAGAAAATATCAAACATTAGCAGTTTCCTAAATGTACGTATAACTCAACAAAATTTGAAGGTTCACAAAAGGCAATAGAAAATACCTGTATAGAATGCACAACTATAGTGTAATCCAAAAGCGTAGTCACCAAAATTGATTGATGGCACAAAAAAACTCAAAACATGAGTGGTTTCCTAAGGGTGGTTATAATTCAACAAAAAATGAAGGTTCGCAAAAGGCAATAGAAAAGACGCATATAGAATGCATAACTACAGTGTAATCCACAGTCATAGTAAAAAATGTTGATCGATGACTTACGGAAACTCAAACACGAGCATTTTCCTAAATGTGGTTATAACCCAACAAAAAATTAAGGTTTGTGAAAAGCAATTAAAAAAATGTGTACAAAATGCACAACTAAAGTACAATCCACAATTGTAGTCACTAAAGTTGATCGCTGCCCCACGAAAAACTCAAACTCGAGCAGTTTACTAAAAGTGCCTATAACTCAACAAAAAATGAAGGTTCATGAAAGGAGATTAAAAATATGCGTACATAATGCACAACTATAGTACAATCCACGATCGTAGTCACCAAAGTCAATTCATGGCCAACTAAAACTCAAACTCAAACGGTTTAAAAAATGTGCCTATAACTGAAAAAAAAAATGAATGTTCGCAAAAGGCGATAGAAAATACATGTATAGAATGCACTACTATAGTGTAATCCTAAATGCAGCTATAACTCAACAAAAAATTAAGGTTCATGGAAGGCTATAGAAAATACGAGTCTAGAATTCACAACTACAGTGCAATGCACAATCATAGTCACCAAAGTTGACCAACGACCCACGAAAAACACAAACACGAGCGGTTTTCTAAATGCACCTATAAATCAACAAAAAATGAAGGTTCACAAAAGGCGATAGAAAATGCACATACATAATGGACAACTACAATGTAATCCACAATCGTAGTCACCAAAGTTGTTCGATGGCCCACAAAAACTGAAAACACGAGCGGTTTCCTAAGTGTAGCTACTCGTGTTTAAGTTTTCGTGGGCCATCAATCAACTTTGGTGACTACGATTATGGATTACACTATAGTTGTGCATTCTATATGCATATTTTCTAACTCCTTTCACGAACTTTAAGTTTTCGTTGAGTTATAGCCACACTTAGGAAGAAGCTACTCTTTGAGTTTTTGTGGGCCATCGATCGACTTTTGTCACTGCGATTGTGGATTGCAGTGTACTTGTCCATTCTATACGCATCTTTTGTATCGCCTTTCGCGAACCTTAGTTTTTTGTTTAGTTATAACCACACTTAGGAAACAGCTCATGTTTGAGTTTTCTTGGTACATGAATCAACTTTGGTGACTACGATTGTGGATTACACTATAGTTGTGCATTATATACATATAATTTCTATCGCCTATTGGGAACCTTCACTTTCTGTTGAGTTATGACCGTATTTACGAAACCGCTCATGTTTGAGTTTCTTTGGGTCATCAATAAACTTTGGTCACTATGATTGTGGATTGTACTATAGTTATGCATTTTGTAAGCATATTTTTAATTGCGTTTCATGAACCTTCATTTTTTGTTGAGTTATAGCCGCATTCAGGAAAATGCTCGTGTTAGAGTTTTAGTGCACCATCAATAAAATTTAGTGACTATGATTGTGCCTAATTGTGTAGTTATCCATTCGATACATGTATTTTCTATCACCTTTTGCAAACCTTAACTTTTCATAAAGTTATAGCCGCACTTAGGAAACCGCTTGTGTTAAGTTTTGATGGGCCATCGATCAACTTTTGTGACTACAATTGTGGATTACATTTTAGTTGGGCATTATGAATGCTAATTTTCTATCGTGTTTGATGAACCTTTATTTTTTGTTGAGTTATACCCGCATTTCGGAAATCGCTTGTGTTTGAGCTTTTCTGGAACACCGATCAACTTTAGTCATAACTATTGTGGAGAATGGACAAGTACAGTGTAATCCACAATCGTAATCACCAAAAATGGTATTTTACCCATGAAAATTAAACTCAAGCAAATTTCCTGAATGCGGCTATAACTTAACAAAAAATAAAGGTTCACGAAAGGCGATAGAAAATACATGTACAGATTGGACAACTACGAGCAGTTTCCTAAAGACGGCTATAACTCAACAAAAAATGAAGGTTTGTGAAAGTGATTTAAAATATGGGTACCGAGTGCACAACTATAGTACAATTGACCATCGTCGTCACCAAAGTTGATCGATGTCCCATGAAAACTCAAATTCAAGCGGTTTCTTAAATGTGGCTATAACTAAACAAAAAATGAAGGTTTGCGAAAGGTGATAGAAAATACGCATATAGAATGGACAACTACAATGCAATCAACAATCGTAGTCACCAAAGTTGATCGATGGCCCACAGAAACTTAAATACGAGCTATTTTCTTAGCGGCGATATAACTCAATGAAAAAATGAAGGTTTGTAAAAGGTGATAGAAAATAAACGTAAAAAATGCACAATTACAGTGCAATCCACAATCGTGGTCACCAAAGCTGATCGATGGGCCACGAAAACTCAAACACGAGTGGTTTCATAAGTGCAGCTTTAACTCAATGTAAAATGAAGGTTCGCGAAAAGCAATAGAAACTAAGCGTATAGAATACACAACTACAATATAATCCACAATCGTAGTCACCAAAGTTGATCGATGGCCCACGAAAAATCAAACACGAGCGATTTCCTGAATGTGGCCATAACTCAGCAAAAAATCAGTGTTCATGAAAGGCAATTAAAAATATGCGTACAGAATCACAACTACAATACAATCCACAATCGTAATTATCTAAAGTTGATTGAGGGCCAAAAAAAACTCAAACATGAGCGATTTCCTAAATGTGGCTATAACTCGACAAAAAATGAAAGTTCATGAAAAGTGATTAAAAATATGGGTACAAAATGCACAACTAGAGTACAATCCACAATCGTAGTCACCAAAGTTGATTGATGGCCCACAAAAATTCAAACATGAGTGGTTTCCTAAATGCAGTTATAACTCAACAAAAAATGAAGGTTTGCAAAAGGCGATAGAAAATATGTCTATGGAATGCACAACTACAATGCAATCCACAATCATAGTCAAGATCGTCATTTTTTTGAAAAACTAATTTTTCACCAACATGTGAGAATCCCTCAAAAATAGAATCAACCAAACAATTTTTTTTTGGAAAATCGAAATATGGTTTTTATAGGTGCTTGTGTGCTCAAGAGACCCTAATCATCGATTTTTTGAATAAATAAGTTATTCGTGAAAAAGATAGACTTTTTTGAAAAGTAGAAGTAATAGAGGTAACAGAGGCAAAAAATTTAGTGTTTTTATGAAAAATCTGAGAAATGGGTTTTGTAGAGAATATCATTCTGAGTACACCCAGATCGTCCTATTTTCAAAAAACTATTTTTTCACCAACTTGCAAGAACCCCTCAAAAATAGAATCTATGAAACAAGTAGAAGTAGTAGAAGTAACAAAGGCATGCACAACTATAGTGTAATCCAAGAGTGTAGTCACCAAAGTTGATCGATGCCCCACAAAAACTCAAACATAAGCACAACCATAGAAAATACGAGTATAGAATGCACAACCATAATGTAATCCACAATTGTAGTCACCAAAGTTGATTGATGGCAAAAAAAAATCAAACATGAGCAGTTTTCTGAATGCCGCTATAACTCAACAAAAAATTAAGGTTCACGAAAGGTGATAGAAAATACGCCTATAAAATGCACAACTATAGTGTACTCCAGAAGCCTAGTCACCAAAGTTGATCGATGGCCCACAAAAACTCAAACACGAGCAGTTTCCTAAATGTAGTTATAACTAAACAAAAGAAAAACGTTTTCATAAGGGGATAGAAAATACATGTATAGAATGGACAACTACAATGCAAACCACAATCATAGTCACCAAAGTTGAATGATGGCCCACGAAAACTCAAACACGAGCGGTTTCCTAAGTGTAGCTATAACTCAATGAAAAATAAAGGTTTTTGAAAGGCGATAAAAATACGCGTAAAGAATGCAATTATATAGTGTAATGCACAATACTACTTACCAAAGTTGATGAATTTCCCACAAAAACTCAAAAACGAGCGTTTTCCTAAATGCGATTATAACTCAACAAAAAATGAACGTTTTTCAAGGGCAATAGAAAATACGCGTATAGAATGTAAAACTATAGTGTAATCCACAAGTGTAGTCACCAAAGTTGATCGATGGCCCATGAAAACTCAAACACAAACAGTTTCCTAAATGTGGCTATAACTCAAGAAAAAAATGAAGGTTCGCAAAAGGCAATAGAAAATACATGTATTGAGTGCACAACTAGAGTGTAATCCACAAGCTTAGTCACCAAAGTTGATCGATACCCCACAAAAACTCAAACACAACCATTTTGCTAAATGTAGCTATAACTAAACAAAAATTAAATCTTTGCGAAAGTTGATAGAAAATACACGTAGAAGACAGACAACTACAGTGCAATCCACAATTGTAGTCACCAAAGTTGATCGATTTCCCAAGAAATCTCAAAATAGAGCACTTTCCTAAACGCAACTATCACTCAATGATAAATGAAAATAAAAAATGAGGGTCTGCAAAAGCAGCTTGAAAATATGCATATAGAATGCACAACTAAATTGTAATGCACAATCATAGTCACCAAAGTTGATCGATAACCCACGAAAACTCAAACACGAGCATTTTCATAAATGCGGCCATAACTCAACAAAAAATGAAGGTTCGTAAAAGGCGATAGAAACTAAGCGTATAGAATGCACAACTATAGTGTAATCCACAAGCGTTGTCACCAAAGTTGATTGATGGCCCAAAAAATCTCAAACGCGAGGAATTTGGAAAATGCGGCTATACCTCAACAAAAAATGAAAGTTCGTGAAAGGCGATAGAAAATTAGCGTTCATAATGCACAACTATAGTGCAATCCACAATCGAAGTCACCAAACTTGATCGATGGCTTGTGAAAACTCAAACATGAGTGGTTTCCTAAAAGTAGTTATAACTGAACAAAAAATATGTCAACAGAATGCACAACTACACATGCACAATCGTACTCACCAAAGTTGATTGATGGCTGAGAAAACCTCAAAACATGAGTGGTTTCCTAAATGCGGCTATAACAGAATAAAAAATGAAGTTTCGTGAAAGGCGATAGAAAATGCGTGTATACAATGCACAACTACAGTGTAATCCACAATCGTAGTCACCAAAGTTGATCGATGGCCCACGAAAACTCAAACATTCAGTTTTCTAAGTTCGGCTATAACTCAACGAAAAATGAAGGTTTGCGAAAGGCAATAGAAAATACGTGTGTAGAATGAACAACTACAATGTAATCCATAATTGTAGTCACCAAAGTTGATCGATGGACCATGAAAACTCAAACACGAGTGGTTTCCTTAATGCGGCTATTACTCAATAGAAAATGACAGTTCACAAAAGCAGATAGAAAATACGCATACAAAATGCACAACTACAGTGCAATCCACCATCGTAGAACCAAGGGATATCGATGGTCCACGAAAACTCAAACACAAGTGGTATCCCAAATGTGGCTATAACTCAACGAAAAATGAAGGTTCACGAAAGGCGATTGAAATTACGTTTATAAAAAAAGAAGCTATAGTAGAATCCACAATCGTAGTCAGCAAAGATGATCGATGGCCCACGAAATTTCAAACACTAACTTTTTCCCAAATACGGCTATAATTATACAAAAAATGAAGGTTTGTGAAAGCACATAGAAAATAGGCGTATAGAATGAAATAATATAGTACCATCCAATTTTGTAGTCACCAAAGTTGATCGATGGCCCACGAAAATTCAAACTCAAGCAGTTTCCTCACTGGGGCTATAACTCAATGAAAAGTGAAGGTTCACGAAAGGTGATAGAAAATACGCGTATAGAATGCACAACTACAGTGTAATCCACAATCGTAGTTACCAAAGTTGATCGATGGCCCACGAAAACTCAAACATAAGCAGTTTCTTGAATGCTTCTATAACTCAACAAAAAATGAAGGTTCACAAAATGCGATAGAAAATACACGTACAGAATGCACAACTATAGTATAATCGACAATCATATTCGCCAAAGTTGATTGATGGCCCAAGAAAACTGAAACACTAACGGTTTCTTTAATGCGGCTATAACTCAACAAAAAATGAAGGTTTGTGAAATGCGATAGAAACTAAGTGAATAGAATAATAACTACAGTGTAATCCACAATCGTAGTCACCAAAGTTCATTGATGGCCAACAAAAACTCAAATACGAGTGGTTTCCTAAATGCAGTTAAAAATCAACAAAAACAAACGTTCACAAAAGGCGATAGAAAATATGTGTACAGAATGGACAACTACAGTGCAATCCAGAATCATAGTCACCAAAGTTGATTGATGGCCTACGAAAGCTCAAACATGGGCGGTTTCCTAAATGTGGCTATAACTAGACAAAGAATGGAGGTTCACGAAAGGCGATAGAAGATAAGCGTATAGTATGCACAACTACAGTGTAATTCACAATCGTACTCACCAAAGTGGATTTATGGCCCACAAAAACTCAAATACGAGAGGTTTCCTATGTACAGCTATAACTCAACGAAAAATAAAGGTTCGCAAAAGGCAATATAAAATATGTGTATAGAATGCATAACTACAGTGTAATCCATAATCATAGTGAAAAAAGTTGATTGATGGCCCACGAAAACTCAAATACAAGCATTTTT
This sequence comes from Sequoia sempervirens, assembly GCA_007258455.2. Lineage (NCBI taxonomy): Eukaryota > Viridiplantae > Streptophyta > Pinopsida > Cupressales > Cupressaceae > Sequoia > Sequoia sempervirens. The sequence continues at coordinate 38,006 of VDFB02057894.1, forward strand.
CTAAATGTGGCTCTAATTCAACAAAAATTAAAATGTTCATGAAAGGAAATTAAAAATATTCATATGGAATGCACAACTACAATACAATCTACAATCGTAGTCTCCAAAGTTGATCGATGGCCCACAAAAACTCCAACCTGAGGGGTTTCCTAAATGCGGCTATAACTCAAAAAAAAATGAAGGTTCCTGAAAGGCGATTTAAAATATGTGTATAGAATACAAACCTACAGTACAATCATAGTCACCAAAGTTGATCTATGGCCCATGAAAACTCAAACATGAGTGGTTTTCTAAATGCAACTATAACTCAAAAAAAAATCTTCCTAAAAGGCGATAGAAAATACATGTATAGAATAAACAACTACAGTGTAACCCAGAATCGTAGTAACCAAAGTTGATTGATCGCCCATGAAAACTCAAATAAGAGTGGTTTCCTAAATACTGATATAACTCAACAAAAAATGAAGGTTCACAAATAGCAATAGAAAATATGCGTACAGAATGGACAACTACAATGCAATCCACAATCGTAGTCACAAAAGTTGATCGATAACCCACGAAAACTCAAACTCAAGTGTTTTCCTAAATTCTAACTCAACAAAACATGAAGGTTCATGAAATGTGTTTAAAAATATGCATACAGAATTTACAATTATACTACTATCCACAATCGCAGTCACCAAAGTTGATTGATGACCCACAAAAACTCAAACATGAGCAGTTTCCTAAATGCGGCTATAACTCAATAAATAATGAAGGTTCACAAAAGGCAGTAGAAACTACACATATAGAATGCACAACTACAGTGTAATCCAAGAGTGTAGTCACCAAATTTGATTGATGGCCCTCGAAAACTCAAACTTGTGCAGTTTCCCAAATGCAGCTATAACTCAACAAAAAATGAAGGTTTGCGCAAGGCGATAGAAAATATGTGTACAAAATGGACAACTAAAGTGCAATCCACAGTCGTAGTCACCAAAGTTGATCGATGGCCCACAAAAATGCAAACACAAGCAGTTTCCTAAGTGAGGCTATAACTCAACAAAAAATGAAAGTTCGTGAAAGGCAATAGAAAATGCGTGTATAAAATGCACAAGTACAATTTAATCCACAACCGTAGTCACCAAAGTTGATTGATGGCTCACAAAAACTCAAACATGAGCGTTTTACCAAGTGGGGCTATAACGCAACAAATTCTTTTGGGAAAATCAAAAATATGCATTTTATACACGTGTATAGGATTTTTCAAAGAAACATTCAAAAAAATTGCCTCTGTTAGGTCTATTGCGTCTGCTTTTCAAAAAAATCTTCTTTCAAGAACAACTTTTTTTTTTAAAAAATGGACGATCTGGGTCTCTTTACAACATGAACATCTATAAAAACCCATATTTTTTATTTTCCCAAAAAATATTGTTTTGTAGATTCTATTTTTGAGAGGTTCTTGCATGTTGATGAAAAATTAATTTTTTTAAAAAAGGACGACATGGGTCTCTTTAGCATACGAGCACCTATAAAACCCATATTTCAATTTTGCAAAAAAAAAAATCTTTCGTGGATTCTATTTCTGAGGGGGTTGTTGCATGTTGGTGGAAAAATAGTTTTTCGAAAAAAGGATGATTTGGGTTTACATAGAACAACATTCTCTACAAAACCCATTTCTCAAATTTTTCATAAAAAGATTCAATTTTTTTTCCTTTTTTATTGCTTCTACTGTTCAAACATATCTATCTTTTTCAAAAACAACTTATTTTGTCAAAAAATTATTTGACGGATTCTATTTTTGAGGAGCTCTTGCATGTTGGTGAAAAAATAGTTTTTTGAAAAAAAGATGATTTAGATTTACTCAGAATGACATTCTCTACAAAACCCATTTCTCAGATTTTTCATAAAAAGATTGAAAAACTTTGCCTCTATTTCTTTTACTGATTCTACTTTTCAAAAAAATCTATCTTTTTCAAGAAATAATTATTATTTTCAAAAAACAGACGCACAAAATCTCTTCATCACACGAGCACCTATTAAAACTCATATTTTTTATTTTCCCATAAAAAATCGCTTTGTAGATTCTATTTTTGAAGGGTTCTTGTATGTTAGTGAAAAATTAGTTTTTGAAAAAGGACGATCTGTGTCTATTCAGAATGACAAAACCCATTTCTCAGATTTACCATAAAATGATTCAAAAAAATTGCATATGTTACCTCTACTGCTTCTACTTTTCAAAAATATCTATATTTTTTTAATAACAACTTGTTTTTTCAAAAAACAGAAGATCTGGGGTCTCTTTAGCACACGAGTACTATAAAATCCATATTTTTTATTTTCCCAAAAAAAATTGTTTCACAGATTTTATTCATGAGGGGTTCTTGCATGTTGGTGAAAAATAGGTTTTTTTTAAAAGAGCGATCTGGGTCTAATAAGACAGATCTCTACAGAAACATTTCTTAGATTTTTCATAGAAAGATTCAAAAAATTTCCCTCTTTTACCTCTACTACTACTTTTTTTTAAAAATATCTTTTTCAAGAACAACTTATTTTTTTAAAACATGGATGATCTGTCTCTTTAGCTCTTGAGCACCTATTAAACCCATATTTTTTATTTTTCCAAAAAAAATTGTTTCGTAGATTCTATTTTTGAGGTGTTCTTGCATGTTGGTGAAATATTAGTTTTTCAAAAAAAGGATGATCTGGGTCTACTTAGAATGACATTGTCTACAAACCCCATTTATCCCATTTTTCATAAAAAGATTCAAAAAAAATTCCCATGTTACCTCTACTGCTTATACTTTTCAAAAAAATCTATCTTTTTCAATAACTTATTTTTTCATAAAGAACACGATCTAGGTCTCTTTAGCACACAAACACTTATAAAACCGATATTTTCAATTTTCCAAAAAAAATTGATCCCTCTACTGCTTCAACTTCTCAAAAAAATCTATCTTTTTCAAGAAAAAATTATATTTTTAACAAACAGATGATTTGGGTCTCTTTAGCACACACAAGCACACCTATAAAACGAATCTTTTTGACACCAAAAAAATTGTATTGTAGATTCTATTTTTCAAGGGTTCTTGCAAGTTGGTGAAAAATAAGTTTTTCAAAAAGAGGACGATCTGAGTCTACTTAGACTGACATTCTCTACAAAACCCATTTCTCCAATTTTTAATAAAAAGATTCAAAAAATTTGCCTCAATTTCCCACAAAAACTCAAACACGAGTGATTTCCTAACTGCAACTATAACTCAACGAAAAATGAAGGTTCATGAAATTCGATAGAAAATACGTGTATAGAATGCACAATTACACTGTAATCCATAATTGTAGTGACCAAAGTTGATCGATGTCCATGAAAACTCAAACACGAGCGTTTGGCTAAATGCGGCTATAACTCAACAAAAAATGAAGTTTCGCGAAAGGAAATTAAAAAAATGCGTATAAAATGCACAACTACAATACAATCCACAATCGTAGTCATCACAGTTGATTAATGGCCCACAAAAATCTCAAATACAAGTGCTCTCCTAAATGTGGCTATAACTCAACAAAACATGAAGGGTTTGTGAAAGGTGATTAAAAATATTTCTATAGAATGCAGAAATAAGTACAATCCATAATCAGTCACCAAAGTTGATCGATGGCCCATGAAAACTCAAACACAAGCGGTTTCCTAAGTGTGGCTATAACTCAAACAAAAAATGAAGGTTTGCAAAATGCGATAGAATACTTATAGAATGCACAACTGTAGTGTAATCCACAATCGTAGTCACCAAAGTTGATTGATGCCCCACGAAAATTGAAACATGAGTGGTTTCCTAAGTAAGGCTATAACTCAACAAAAAATTTAGGTACACGAATGGTAATAGAAATACGCATATAGAATGCACAACTATAGTGCATCCACAATCATAGTTACCATAGTTAATCGATGGCCCACGAAAACTCAAACACGAGCCTTATCCTAAATGTGGCTATTACTCAAGAAAAATGAAGGTTTGTTGAAGGTGATTAAAAGTATATGTACAGATAAACAACTACAGTACAATCCACAATCGTAGTCACCAAAGTTTATCAATGGCCCAAGGAAACTCAAACATGCTCGGTTTCCTAAATGTGGATATAACTCAACAAATTTTAAGTTTCGTGAAAGGATATATAAAATACAAGTATAGAATGCACAACTATAGTGTAATCCACAAGTGTAGTCACTAAAGTTTATTGATGGCCCATGGAAACTCAAACATGAGCGATTTCCTAAAAGTGGCTATAACTCAACAAAAAATTAAGGTTTTTGAACGAGGAAAAAAAATACACGTATAGAATTCAGAACTACAATGTAATGCATAATCATAGTCGCCAAAATTGATAAACTTTGGTGACTACGATTGTGGATTACACTGTAGTTGGCAATATTTTTGAATCTTTTTATGAAAAAATCAAGAAATGGGTTTTGTAGAGAATGTCGTTTTGAGTGCACACAGATCGTCCTTTTTTCAAAAAACTAATTATTCACCAACATGCAAGAGCCCCTCAAAAATATAATCTACGATACAATTTATTTTTAGGAAAATCGAAAATATGGGTTTTATAAGTGCTTATGTGCAAAAAGTCCCAGCTCATCCATTTTTTGAAAAAATGAGTTATTTTTGTAAAATATTGATTTTTTTGAAAAGTAGTAGTAGAGGTAACATAGGAAAAAAAAATTAAGTCTTTCTATTAAAAATCTGATAAATGCATTTTGTAGAGAATGTTATTATGATTAGACCCATATCGTCCTTTTTTAAAAAAGCTAATTTTAAATCGACATGCAAGAACTCCTCAAAAATAGAATCCACAAAACAATTTTTTTTGGGAAAACTGAAATATCGGTTTTATAGGTGCTTGTGTGCTTAAAAGACCCAGATCGTTCGTTTTTTTAGAAAATAAGTTGTTATTGAAGAAGAGATGTTTTTTGAAAAGTAGAAGTAGTAGAGGTAACATAGGCAATTTTTTTGAATATTTTTGTGAAAAATCTGATAAATGAGTTTTGTAGAAAATGTCATTTTGAGTAGACCCAGATCATCATATTTTTGAAAAACTAAATTTTCATCAACATGCAAGAATCCCTTAAAAATAGAATCTACAAAACAAATTTTTTTGTAAAAATCAAAATACAGGTTGTATATAGGTGCTCATGTCCTCAAAAGACCTTGATTGTTCTTTTTTGAAAAAATAAGTTATTTTTGAAAAATATAGATTTTTTTGAGAAGTAGAAGCAGTAGAGGTAGTAACATAGACAATTTTTTTGAATCTTTCTCTGAAAAGTATGAGAAATGGGTTTTGTAGAGTATGTCGTTTTGATAAAAGCCAGATCGTCCTTTTTTTGAAAAACTAATTTTTCACCAACCTACAAAACCCCTCAAAAATAGAATCTAGGAAACAATTTTTTTGGGAAAATAAAAAATATGGGTTTTATGGGGGGCCATGTGCTAAAAAGACCCACATCGTCCATTTTTTGAAAAAAATATTTGTTCTTCGAAAAGATAGATTTTTTTGAAAAGTAGAAGTAGACATAATACAGACAATTTTTTTTTTCTTTTTATGAAAAAACTAACAAATGGGTTTCGTAGAGAATGTCGTTTTAAGTAGACTCAAATAGTCATTTTTTCAAAAAACTTATTTTTCACCAACATGAAAAAAACCTCTCAAAAATCAAATCTACGAAACAATTTCATTTGGGAAAAATAAAAAATATGGGTTTTATAGGTGCTCAATAGCTAAAAAAAGCCAGATCATCCATTTTTATTTATTTTTAAATAAGTTGTTCTCGAAAAAGATAGATTTTTTTGAAAAGTAGAAGCAGTAGAGGTAACATAGGAAAAAATTTGAGAAATGGGTTTTGTAGAGAATGTCATTCTAAATAGACCCAGATCATCCTTTTTTTGAAAAACTTATTTTTCACCAACATGCAAGAAACCCTCAAAAATATAATCTACGAAACAATTGTTTTTGGGAAAATAAAAAGTATGGGTTTTATAGGTACTCTTGTGCTAAAGACACCTAGATCTTCCGTTCATTGAAAAAAAAAATGTTTTTGAAAAAGATAGATATTTTTGAAAAGTAGAAGTAACAGAGGCAATTTTTTTAAATCTTTTTTATCAAAAATTGAAGAAATGGGTTTTGTAGAGAATGTTCTTTTGAGTAGACACAGATCGTCTTTTTTTTTAAATCTAATTTTTCACCAACATACAAGAACCCCTTAAAAATAGAATCTACGAAACAATTTTTTTTGGAAAAATTGAAATATGCGTTTTATAGGGGCTCGTGTGCTAAAAAGACCCTAATCATCCATTTTTTGAAAAAAATAGTTATTTTTGAAAAATTAGAGGTAACAGAGGCAATTTTTTGAATCTTTTTATGAAATATCTTAGAAATGGGTTTTGTAGAGAATGTCATTTTGAGTAAACCCAAATCGTCCTCTTTTCGAAAACTTATTTTTGACAACATGAAAGAACCCCTCAAAAATAGAATCTACGAAACAATTTTTTTTGGAAAAATCAAAAATATCGGTTTTATAGGTGCTTGTGTGCTGATGCATCCCAAATTGTCTGTTTTTTGAAAAAATAAGTTTTTCTTGTAAAAGATAGATTTTTTTGTAAAGTAGAAGCAATAGAGGTAATAGAGGCAAATTTTTTGAATCATTTTTATAAAAAATCCGAGAAATGGGTTTTGTAGAGAATGTTGTTCTGATTTGAACTTGATCATCCTTTTTACGAAAAAATAATTTTTCACCAACATAAAAGAGCCCCTGAAAAATCAAAAATATGGGTTTTATACGTCCTTGAGAGCTAAAGAGACCTAGATCATCCGTTTTTAAAAAGTAGTAGTAGAGGTAATATAGGAAAAAAAAAATTCAATACATTTTATGAAAAATCTGAGAAATGGGTTTTTCAGAGAATATCGGTATGAGTAGACCAAGATTGACTTTTTTTTGGAAAACTAATTTTTCAAAAATAGAATCTACAAAAAGATTTTTTTTGGGAAACAAAAAATATGGGTTTTTATAGGTGCTCGTGTGCTGAAGAGATTTAGATCGTCTAGTTTTTGAAAAAATAAATATTTCTTGAAAAAGATAGATTTTTTTGAAAAGTAGAAGTAGTAGAGGTAAAAAGGCAAAAAAATTGAATCTTTTTATGAAAACTCTGATAAATGGGTTTTGTAGAGAATGTCATTCTGAGTAGACCCAGATCGTCCTTTTTTTGAAAAACTAATTTTCACCAACATGCAAGAACTCCACAAAAATAAAATCTACAAAACAATTTTTTTGGGGAAAATCGAAAACATGGGTTTGATAAACTTCCTAGTGTGCTAAACAAACCCAGATCGTTTATTTTTTCAAAAAATAAGTTGTTCTTGAAAATGATAGAATTTTTTGAGAAGTAGAAAACCCATTTCTTAGATATTTCATAAAATGATTCAAAAAAATTGCCTATGTTACCTCTATTGCTTCTACTTTTCTAAAATATCCATCTTTTTCAAAAATAACTTATTTCTTCAAAGAATGGAAGATCTGGGTCTCTTTTGCACATGAGTGCCTATAAAACCCTTATTTTTTATTTTCCCAAAAAAAATTGTTTCATAGATTCTATTTTTGAGGGGTTTTTGTAGGTTGGTGAAAAATAAGTTTTTCAAAAGTAGGACTATCTAGATTTATTAAGAACGACATTCTCTACAAAACCCATTTCTAAGATTTTTCATAAAATAGATTCAAAAAATTTCCCTTTGTTACGTCTACTACTACTTTTAAAAATATACTATCTTTTCAAGAACAACTTATTTTAAAAAAAAACGGATGATTTTGGTCTCTTTAGCTCTCGAGCACGTATAAAACCCATATTTTCAATTTTCCCAAATAAAATTGTTACGTAGATACGATTTTTGAGGGGTTCTTGCATGTTCTCTACAAAACCAATTTCTTAGATTTTTCATAAAAAGATTCAAAAAACTTACCTCTGCTTCTACTTTTCAAAATAACTATATTTTTCAAGAATAACTTATTTTTTCAAAAACCGGACAATCTGGGTCCATTTAGCACACGAGTGCCTATAGAAACCATATTTCAATTTTTTCAAATTTTTTTTGCCTTTCTTACCTCCATAGCTTCTGCTTTTCAAAAATATCTATCTTTTTCAAAAACAATTTATGTTTTCAAAACTTGGACAATCTAGGTCTATTGAGCACACAATTACCTATAAAACCCATATTTTCAATTTTCCCAAAAGATGTTGTTTCATAGATTTTATTTTTGAGGGGTTCTTGCATGTTGGTGAAATATTAGTTTTTCGAAAAAAAGACGATCTAGGTCTACTTAGAATGACATTGTCTACAAAACCCATTTTTCATTAAAAAATTTAGAAAATTTTCCTATGTTACCTCTACTGCTTCTACTTTTCAAATGAATCTATCTTTTTCAAGAACTTATGTTTTCAAAAAACGGAAGATCTAGTTCTCCACACGAACACCTATAAAACCCCTATTTCAATTTTCCAAAAAAAATTGTTTAGCGGATTCTATTTCTGAGGGTTTCTTGCAAGTTGGTGAAAAATAAGTTTTTCGAAAAAAGGACAATCTGGGTTTACTCATTATGAAATTCTCTACAAAACCCATTTCTCAGATTTTTCATAGAAAGATTCAAAAAAATTGTCTCTGTTACATCCACTACTTCTACTTTTTGAAAAAGTCTATCTTTTTCAACAACAACTAATTTTATAAAAAAATGGACAATTAGGGTCTTTTGAGCAGACGAGCACATTTAAAACCCATATTTTGATTTTTCCAAAGAAAATTGTTTCATAGATTCTATTTTTGAGATGTTTTTGCACGTTGGTGAAAAATTAGTATTTTCAAATAAACACAATCTAGATCTCTTGAGCACATCAGCAACTATAAAACCCATATTTCAATTTTCCCAAGAAAAATTGTTTCGTGGATTCTATTTTTGAGGAATTCTTGCATTTTGGTGAAAAAATAGCTTTTAGAAATATAGGACGATATGGGTCTAATCATAATAACATTCACTACAAAACCTATTTCTCAGATTTTTCATAAAAAGATTTTTAAAAATTTCCTGTGTTACCTCTACTACTACTTTTTAAAAAAATCAATCTTTTTCAAGAAAAAAATATTTTTTCAAAAAACGGATGATCTGGGTCTTTCAGCACATGAGGCACCATTAAAACTCATATTTTTGATTTTCCCAAAAATAAATTGTAGCATACATTCTATTTTTCTGGGGTTCTTGCATTTTGGTGAAAAATTAGATTTTCGACAAAAAGACGATCTGGGTCTACTCAGAACGACATTTTCTACAAAACTCATTTCTCATATTTTTCATAAAAATATTCAAAAAATTTGCCTGTATTAACTCTACTACTTCCAAATTTCAAAAAATTCTCTTTTTCAAGAGCAACTTATTTTTTCAAACAACAGACGATCTGGTTCTCTTTAGCACACGAGCACCTACAAAACCCATATTTTTATTTTTGAGGGGTTCTTCCATGTTGGTGAAAATTTAGTTTTTTCAAAAAAGGACAATCTAGGTCTACTCAGAACAACATTCTCTACTAAACCCATTTTTTAGATTTTTCATAAAAAGATTCAAAAAATTTACCTCTGCTACATCTAATGCTTCTATCATTTTCAAGAATGAATAATTTGAAAACACAAATGATCTAGGTCTCTTTAACAGACAAGCACCAATAAAACCCATATT
>VDFB02057895.1:0-16396 GCA_007258455.2 Sequoia sempervirens
AAGCCTTGATGACAAGAAGAGTTTTGATGAATGAAAATAGTGAACCTATTCAAAGGAGGAGATTGTTTCATACAAGATGCACCTATAAAGGTAAAGTTTGTAAATTCATTATGGATGGTCTAGTAGTAATGATAATCTTGTTTCTATATAGATGGTTGAGAAGTTACTATTGGATATAAAAAGGAACCCACATCCATACAGGATCTCATGGTTGAAGGATGGTCACAAGGTGTTGGTAAATGAATAATGTGTGGTAAGATTTAATATTGGCAGTTATTATGATGTAGTATTGTGTTATGTTATGAAAATGGATGTTTGTCATTTTTTGTTGGGTAGACTGTGGAAGTTTGATAGGAAAGTAGTGCATGATGGATGTGCAAACACTTATAGTTTGATGAAGGATGGAGTTCATCATAAGTTAGCCACTGGATGAGAGAGGTTGCAAGGTATGTAGCAAGGTTAGAATTTGTTGAATCGTTAATTATTTGAAACAATTAGAGAAAAAGGATGAAGGTGAGGAAGATGATTTGCTAATGCAATTGGAAGCAATCAAAAGAGAGTGGAATGAGAAAATTTCAGCTAACACAAAGGTTGCAGCCAAAGGTAATGAGATAATTTCTGATTTTTATGTTTTTCTATGATGAAAATAAGGATGTAGTTGCAGCAGTAGATGTGTTGGAGATAGGTGATTGTGATGAGAAAGATGTGAATGTGAAGTTGGAGTTTACTGATGATTCCTTGTTTGAGAATGATGAAGGTGAAGATTCCCTAATAGAAGAACTTGATTACTTGTTACAGAAGGTGGATGATGAGTCACAAGATTATTATTGTAACATTATTTTGGGTGTAGAAAATTAGTTTGAAGTAGTAGAGTGTCTTTTTAAAGGAACCAATAGAGGAACAAGTTGTATTGAAGACAAGGAAAAATAAGAAGAAGAAGAAGAAGAAGGTATAGTAGCAAGAAAGGTAATATAGAACACATGTTGTTTTGAAGAAGAAGGTATGAATACCATTGATTTTTTTCATTTTAATAAAGCAAATTGGTGAGAGGTAGAGTTTGATAATTTGTATTTCATGGGGATGAGAAAAGGAGGAAATATGAAAGGGAATACTAATGTGAAGGTGCATGATGAGAGGAACAAAAAATTTCCAATGAACAAGGAGGAGAGGTGGATCCAAGATAGACACAAAGTATACAAATGTTTATGAGTTTCACTCATGAAATATTTCTTTTCACCATGGGTGTTTGATGCAAAAGCATCCAAGGTGTAAGGGAAATCTTGTATCAACCAAAAATAAAATTTTGTTTCTTTTCAATAAGGGCTAATTGACTAAGGTTTGTTGGACATGAGAATGTATTTTGTGTTTGATGTGTTGAAGATGTTCAAATTTTGAGTTTTGGGCCTTGGGCTTACCATTTATTGTTTACCATAGATGGAGTTAGTCAATTTTCCTCTAAGTCTGATCAGGTTTCAGACTTCAGGCTGATTTCTTACTTGTTGATGAAGAGGATTGGACTTCGGGCTTTGGAATTGTGGTGTGCATTGATTGAAGTGGTGTAAAGGGTATGTGGAGACCTCGAACCCTGACACCTGAAAGGGAAGAACCAAGAAGGTTTTGTGAGGTACTGATGAGGCTTATGCCCTACATGAAGATAGTAACTGGGATGATGGACAAGCGAACTCCAACCTCTGACAAGCAAATGTAAAGTGATGTCTTCAAATTTTGTTGTTCAATCTAGCTCCTTTATGCATTTCATGAAAGTGGTATGAAGTAATTGAGACTCCTGACTCCCGATGGTAAGGGAGAATAAAGTCGTTGAAAATTATGGGAAATCTTGCCATAAGTGAATTTTGACTTGGTTAACCAGCATAGATTGATGTTGTCACACATGGCGTGAAATGATTGGCAGATTTGCATCATTGTTTTGAACCACAAATTTTAGGGTTAAACGAATGATAATGTTTTGAAGTGTGGTGGCTAAGTTTTAATGATGGACCTAGAATGAGTCTTCTAGTCGATGGTTGCATGAGACAATGGCGCAGACGATGAGTGATAGTTATAGAAATGTCAATGCTATAGGTAAGTGGACGATGGCACTAAGGCAAGCATGGACGATAAACTTTAATGCAGATTTTGTCAATAGGAAGAAAAGAGAAAAAATGCATGGAATGAGGGGAGGAAACCCTAAGATCTTGTTTTTGCTAAGGAAAAAAACATATTGAACCAGGGGAGAGAATGAGAGCAGCGATCAAGGATTGAGAAGATTTCTTGCCATGAAGGCATGAAGTTTGAAGGAGAGTTAGCTTCAATTTGTAGATCAGCAGACTGTAAAGTCAAGAAGGCCCATATGAGGGCGAATGTAGCAATGTAATGTCATTTTTTATTATAGTAATAAACAAAGACTGGTTCTCTCTTGCATTCTTGTTTGGTGTTTCCTGTTGTAGTTGTGAGTTTGAGTTTTGAAAAGGGAGTATCCTGCATCATTGAAGTTTTTGAAAACAAAAATAAAATGAGATGGTTAATAACTTGAAATAATCATGTAATCAATTAGCTATCATAGGCGAAGATATTCTTTTGCTTTAATTTGTTTTTTAATGTTCTTACCAAGTTGATTATTAATAAAAATTTCCTAAATATAATAATTTCATATCACGAACAATTGATTGTTGGGAAAATGTGTATCAACCTTGCAAATAGATAATTTATTGTTGAAAGTACTACTAGGCCACATGGTTAAGTACCCTTTACTCTATTTATGAAAACAAATGTACATGGGTACTTAACATGTCCTAGTAGTTGGCACTCATCATCATCATCATATTTACATATATTACTCCCTAAGTTGCACTTAAAGGGAGATGTTAGTGTAAATAGGGTTATTTCATGTATCTAGTTAGCATATCACCCTTTCTAGGTTGATCCATTCACACTAGTCAATTCTCCACTTAGGGAATTTTGTGTGCCTCACTTCATGTGGTTGAGACACATTTACTCACCTCTTGAGACATCTATTGCATGTATGCCTTAAACATGCTCACACATTTATCATTTGAGCATACAAGTGTTACAACAAGTTAGAGGGGTAGTCAGAGTTTCAGTCCTACCTTCTCATTGTATATTTTCTCACTCTCATTTTTATATGATAGTCATGTTCATTTATCCATCCTCATGTGTTCTATATTGCTTTGCATATTCTATGTTTTTCATCAATCTTGAAGGTAGAGTGTGATTTCTTGACATTCATGGCTTGATTAGTGCAAGCATTCTATCTAGAGATCTTGGAAATCTTACACCTTTCATGATTAACTTTTTGTTTATTTTTCTTTCATGTTAGTCTCTTTCCTAGTAGGGTACTATTGTGATGGGTAAGTGCTAACTGCTTATTAGTTAGTGTACATTGTAACCAATAAAATGGTTTTTCTAGCTAATGTTTTAATATTTTTCATTTGAATGTAAACATGAGAAATATAATTTATGATTATCTATAAAATTATTTATTTAAATTTCTATTAGCTATATGAATCAATATCTTACTATACCCTTCACATTTTTAACCAAAAATATTAATTCAAAGCTCAAATTTTATAACATGTAAGGTGTAGAGAGAGATATGGATGTGCAATTGATATATCTTGAGTGCATAAACACTATGCAAATTCATTGAGAGTCCTTAGCGTGTATTATATAGAGCTTTAACTATGTGTATATATTCTTGTACATAGAGCTAATTTATTAGTGTCATATGAAGTAGAGTGTAGGATATGCAATATTGACATACAAGCTATTTATTGGCATTGGTAGGCAAGGTAGTTAAAGCTGATGTTACATGAAAACATTATATATATTTTTAATACCTAGAGTATCTCAACTTCTTGTCAAACATATTCTATAGGATTGTGTGTATTCATCTAAACTTAATGTGTTGTATATAATGTTTTTTCACCTTATAGTTACTTTCTCAACATATATTTCATTCACCGAACATGATATTCACAAATATTTTAAACATATCCAGTTATCTTACTACTTATAGATGCATATAGCAAATGGATAAAACAACAAAATTATTTATTTATTTTTATTTCATGATGGTCATGTTGTTGGGGATAATTTAGAGATGTGAACTAATATCTAGCCACTAATTATTTTCTTTCCCTTCACTAATCTATAGATTATTGACCAACAATATTGTTAAGTTTTGCAAAGAAAAAAAAACAATTACTATGGGATCTCAAATTACCTAATGTGTACAATGTGGATTAATTCTAAATAGTTCATAATGCATATACATTGCCACACATAAATTTTTTGACAGCCCTTTGATGTGGTATGACATATAAAGTATTTATTTTATAAGTATGTCATGGGCATTTACAAAGGCAAGATGAACTCACGAAACATGTAAGACAAGCATTAGTTCTAGAGATTTGGGAATGCATGTATACCATCCCATACAATGTGTATGATTGTAAATGCAAGCAATTTAAGTAATTTCAATATAAAAAATGACACCTAGTTACCTTGCACAATTATTGCCTTGAGAAATGAAGAATCTTCTCAAGGAAGATACCATAGGTTCAAGTGAAACCTTTTTAAAAAATTTTTGAATTTCATATTTGAAAGTGGTTGGATCATAGTTGTTTTATGGTGTGGAGATAGATTTTTTATAGTCAGATCTTAAGAGGTAATTTTAGATCTCTTTAAGATGATTTGAAATCATTTCGAGGGTTCTAAAATTTTCACGTTTGTTGTTTATTACAATTATAGTATTATTTTTCTTTCAACACAAAGAAAATGTATTTTCACTAAGTTTTTTCAATTAAAAGAGTCATTTGTTTGTGTTAAATAGTTACTTAAAATAAAAGACTTTCATTTTTTTACTTTAAGTAGGTTGTGATTTGGTTGCTCATATCATATTATTTCCTACAACTTGTTTTTGAGGTGGTGAATGCCATTATATGAGCCTACCAAAATGTCATTTATTTGTTTTTCTTTTGTGGTCTACACTATCTCTATCATTTCAAATCAAATTGAACACACTTGGAATTGCTATTTCTTTTATTAATATATGAAGCCAACACTCGTATTTTTGAATGTGAATGTTCAAACATTATATATTGCTTGTATATTGATTATGAAAAAATCATTCTTTATAGATGACTAAAATCTATTAGTTCATTTAAAATAATCTCTTTAAATGATTAAAATTAGATATCAACAATTTTATATTTGAAAGATATGAATATCTAATCCATTGTCATTTGAATATATTAAAAGACGTATCAAACCATCTTCTTTTTGAATAATCTCTAATACGAGACCTTGAAAATGAATATAGTTTGAACATAAGAAGCTTGAGAACTCATAGTTTAGGGTTGCAATTCTTCTATTTTGAAGGATATTGAATTTTTTTTTTCTTGTGATAGTTAAACAAGAAAGGAATACTTTGAGATTCCTTGTATTTGTATTTTTGTTATTTTAGTAGTTCTGAAAATTTTACATTGATGTGTCTAAAATAAGTAAAAATATATAAAATCTAAAACAATTTATTTTATTATTGTCATATATGTTAGTTTATTTTACATAAAGTTTTAATATTAAAATGTGAAAATATAAATATAAATATTAAAATTTTATTTTTAATAATTTTTTTTTTACCAAAAGGCAAAGAGCCTTTAATTATTATTATTATTTTTAAATAAAAGGCTAATAGCCTATATATATTATTTATTTATAAATAGTAATTACAATAAGTCTTTACACTTCAAAATTGATTAGACTTTGATCAGATCATTTTTCTACCATTTAAACTATAAACATAGGCCTTTCTAGTTGTATACATAGCCATGAGCATTCAAGATGATATTTTTCAAAATGTAGTATATACTACAAATGCCAATGTTTGGAGGAGACATATGAAGTTGCGTGTTGTGAAGATTTATCCAGGTACAAGTATGTGCATACCAAATGATGCTTATCAACACCACAATCCCTTCATTCACCGCTTACCAATTGTAACGTGCATACCAAAAAACCACCTAGTAGCACCAAAAAATGCTTCCAACAATGCCTGCCAGCTACTTCTACAAACATTACTATCTATTGCTTCTTCTCTTTCCAACCCAAAAAAGAATTGGTGCAACCATCTGCTTATTCTTCCATCTGCATTATCGTTGTTGAGTTCTAACCTTGCTCTTCAATTCCCTCTTCCATGTTTTGAGAGTTGGTAGTAACATTCATATCAAGGATAGATTGAGCCTGATTGAAATTTCCTACTTGAGGGAGAGGCACCAAAATATTCTGTTGCAAATTTTGGGGCACCTCTTGCGATTTCGGAGGAACTCTTTCTAGCTGACGATGATTGATAGAGGTTGTTGCATGGTAACAATTATGATGTAGTAGGAAAGACACATAATGGCACTTCTCCCTAAAGCATTCAAACATCTGCCTTCCTAGATGATGATTGTACCTTGACAAATCCCTATTAAGATGACTTGGGTCACTATGCTCAAGAGAAGATTTTAAGGCATCAAAAACACTGACAAATGCTCCGTTGTGGGGTAAGAAATGAGGTGGAAAAATTCCACCAACATAGCCATCACCCATAGCAAACACATTTTTGGGTGTAGACCAAGAGGGCATCATTTTGAAGGAATACCTCAATAGCCATTTTATCTTCTATTAAACTCATTGATTCTAGACATTGCAACATATCCATGAGATTGGAGACAAAAATAGACAAAATATTTGAAGGAAATATTAACCTTATTGTCTTAGGTTGAAGTATTTTCGTCCCTATGACACACTTGAGGAATCTATAGTCACAAGGGCATCAAAGATTGAACAATCTCTACAGTTGAGCTTCATCCAAGCTACCTGAGAACGACAGCTCCCAACATTGAACTAGAAACCAAACATGGATGTTCTTTGGTTGATAATACATCCCTGTTGTAGAGCTTTTGACCAACACACCATCTTAGCTTGGGCACTCACAATCTTATCAGAAGATAAAAACTCTTAGCTTTTAATATGTCTACATAACCCTACATACAACTTTTTCTTTTGCCGTCGTTTTCCTGCTTTGAGCAAAATAAATAGAAAAGATTTATCCTAATATCACAACCTTTAATGATGGCTTAATATTCAGAATCAATAAATCTTTGGAAAACCATCAAAAAATTGACATGTAATACATGTTGCAGAAGCCACACACGCCTCCAAGATAATCAAAGATATATGGTACAGTAATACACATGAGAATTTTGTACCAACTTCCCAGAGAGCATACCATGAATTGATTAATTTTATGAACCTGCAATCATGAAACAAATGTTAAAACATTTGAAAGAAAAGATATGCAAAACCTGAGCTTTCCACACCACGGATATGACATCACTAGTTTGCTTTGTATTATCCTGAGGAGTGCAAATTCAATGGTTCACACATATAATATATTACATCAGCTTCAAATAGCTAAGGGTTGCTTACATCATATTAGATTAAGAACATGTTCTTATTAGATTCCTATAAATGCAACATCACATAATTTATCATACCCACACATTTGTGAGCAAACAATTAGTATAGAAGCCTATGTTCCCTCAAATATGAGATCAACCCTTGCCACGGAAGCCTGGCTTACACATATGGACTGCCAAGTCGTCTTCTTGCCATGAAATCCTAGTGCCACAAAAGCCTAGATTACTCACTAGAATTTCTAAATCATCCTTTTGTTGCAAGCCTAAATTGCACACTTAGAATGCCAAGACATCCAATTACATCCCTTGCTATTGTGCATGAAGATCCACATAACCACAATTTTAATTTGTGGTATAGTTAGCTTTACAAATAAATTTGCATTTCCCTTAAGAGAGTGAAAATAAAACATTTATACATGTAGAAGAGTACTCTCCCTTAATAGAATTTCTTCAAATTTAGGAAGCATTTTCCTCAACACAACCAAATGTGTAACTTCATCAATTATTTGATCACAACCAAGAGTAGCTAGAAAATTTTCCATACAATTGCCTTCTCTATAGACATGGAGAATTTGACAGTGTTATATTTTGTCAACCAAAGTCCAAATCTATTTGACTATATATGCAAGCTTCCAGTTGACAATCTTACATTCCCTACATGCATTTATCAGAATCAAAGAATCTCCCTCCATTTGAAGCTTGGGTAACTTAAGAGCAATTGCTAACTTTAAGCCTTGAAGCAAAGCTTGAGCCTCAACTGTATTGTTAGTCCCTATTTTTAGTTTAAAAGATTTAGCACATAATACCATTCCTTTATAGTCCCTGATTGCAACTCTAGCTCTAGAAGGACCTAGATTCCCCTTGGCTGCCCCATCAAAGTTCAATTTATATACATCAGCTGGGGGGTGCTTCCAAGAAATGATATCCTTGTTTAATTTTTGGCCTGACTAATGAAAACTCCCTTTGAAAAGTAGTTTAAGAAGAGGCCATTTGACCATTAACTTTGAATCCTAGTTAGTGAGGATTGAAACAACATGTTTTACCTTTTACACAACACCCATTTACTATTTCTGAGATAGATTTTTCCAACAAGAGTAACAACTAATCCATGTTGAAGTTTTCTTTCCTAAAGATGCTTTTGTTTCTTTCCCACCAAATAGCCCATGTTACTTGAAGCCCTGGTGATCCCATAATAGTGGTTTACAATTTTTGGCCAAACTAGACATTGAAATTATTATTTTAACTAAATCTTCACATTTGGGCACCTATGCCAAACGCTGAGGGAATTTGAACTGGTACTTCTAGTCTCATCAAATTTATGTGGATTTAAAATATTTTTTCAAAATTTTGGAATCAAATTGCACTTCTTTCTTTTCCATCTCCCACGTTTTTTTTTTTTTTTAAACAACATTTATAAAGCACACCTATAATGCATAATTTTTTTCCATGAAGGATAAAATTCTAATTTCTTTCAAATTTAGATTTGTAACTCTGATATCTAATGCTTCCACTTGGTTAGATAGTTTTTTATTGAATATTTTTTCCTTAATCAAGTTTCAAAGTCAAACAAATTACAATTCAGACCACCGGTAGCCGTAATATATGTAACTTTTTTTGTATATGTCAAAATTAATTTAATTTTTTTTGTTGGATCAAGGACTTCAATATCTAGGTGCACTCATATTTTTCAATTTTTTTTTGATAATCTTCTATTTTTCCACATGTGAAGAACAAAGAAATTCATTTTCGATGAAAACCTATGTTTAATAAAACTTAAAAAACAAATACATAACAAACCAAAACATATTAAAATTATATTCATTGGATAGCTTGTTCTGAGGAATACCATAATCATTTGAAATAAATTTTAAATGAATTCATTTGATCCCCCAAAATCTAAATCAAAAGTATTTTTTATCAGCATTTTGATAGGTGTAAAGGAGACTCATTTATAGGTATGGTTTAAAACTAGCGAGGTTCTATCCAAGGGGTTTGATCTAAGGTGATTTGATCAAAGCCTCTTCAATTGGAATCCTTAAAATGAACTTTTTAAGGCTTAAATCATTATATTTTCTAAAAATATGCGATTTCATTTAGCTAAAAAGTCGTCCTCTCAGGAATTGTAAACCACTATTATGACAACACTAAAAATAATGCACCAAATGCTTGAAAAGAAAGAACTTTTGTAAGCCTTTAGCCAACTTGAAAATAATTTCCAAAGAGTGTTAGGAAATGTTGATTTCCAATTCATTTTGGATACTACAAATGACTAGCATGCTTGAGCTATTAGACATTGTAAAAATAAATGATTGACATTTTCAAGTTCTTGTGCACATAGAGCACATTGAAATGGCTCTGCTATCCCAAGTTGTGATAGCTTTTCACTTGTCAATAATTTGTGTTTTATAGATAACCATGAAAAATAGCCAGCATTGGGTAATACCTTTGAATTCCAACAAAATTTGTATTCTCTTTGTTCCCCTTCTTGTGAAGCAACTTGAGAAACTGAAGTGTAACCCTCTTTAACTGTGTGACTTCCTAATTTATCTTTTGTCCATATCAGTCTATCAACACCTGAAGAAATGAAAACAATCCTTTCAAAAAGAACAAATTGAAGTACATTTTATGAATAGCATTAATTGGAGCATTTGAAAAGTCCTTCCATATGACTTTCCCCATCAATAACTCAACATGATGAACATAGTCTTTGATACTTGAGCCCTAGTATTCAGATAAATAATTTTCAAAAGTTTGAAAATTGTGTAAAGCATTCAAGACTAGGTAACCATTCCACAAGTCTTTCCAGAAAAAGGCCTGATTCCCATTATTTACCTCCCAAGACAAATGTGGAAGAATGAATTTTCTACAGGAAACAAGAAAATTCCACATTGCAGAACCTGTAGGTGGATTTGACATTGTTAGAATTCTTGAAGAATTTAGATTATCTAGATACTTGTGTTGCACGATCTGACACCATTTTAAATGAGGCTTTGTATGCATACGCAAAACCAATTTAGCTCCTAGTGCTAAATTCCTTTCCACCAAACTATGTAAACCTGCTCCCCATTTTAATTTCTCTAAACACATGGTTTCCAAGCACATTAAAGGAATATTTTTTTTGCTATCTATATTACCAGTCCATAAAAAAATTCTAATAAGCTTTTGAATTTGTTGTACAATGGATTTGGGAGCCTTTAAAACTGACATAAAGTAATTTGGAATCAATGAAAGGAAAGACTTCACCAACAAATTTTTTCCTCACAATGACAACTATTTCCCTTTCCATGATAAAATTCTTGATTTTATACTAAGAATAATTTTGCACCATTGAGAGATCTTATCTTGCCCTAGAAAAAAGGGAATACCAAGATATTTGTAGGGGAGTTGTGCTTGTTGGAACCCAAGCAACTTCACTATCCATTTTTCTACTAATGGTTTTGTGTTAGAAACATACACTTTTGACTTACCCTCATTAATCTTTTGCTCAGAAGCAAAGGTATATTTGTCCAACAGTGCTTTAATATGTTCAACTTTTGCAACAACAACCTTTCCAAAAAGGAGTGTATCATCAACAAATATAGAGTGTGTAGCTGATATGGATGTGTTGGGTGTTGGTTATTTTTTATGAACCAAACTTAATCTCATCCCTTACCTATGAATCTACTAGAACTCAATTGTTAGTAAGGGTGAGGATTGGCCAACACCTAAGTGAAGCATTAAAACCCCACTTCTTCTCTTCGGGCTCTATAAAACCCAGGAGGGTAATCCTATTTATGCTCATAATATCCCTACTTGATCAAGAGCATTTCCATACACAAATGTATTCCTTAGGAAGTGCAAATAAGAAAATATCATTAAAGGCTTGGAAAACCTCTTACATAATTTCTATTTATTGCAGGGAATACGATGCTACTAAAGGTTTGTATGGTGTGATTTAAAATATTTTATGAATTCATTCCCATTCCAAATCTCTGGCCAGGTTCAACACTAGCTCAGTCAATCACAAGATAACCTAACAGAAAGACCGGTGCCTAGTCTAAGGGAACATTAGAGGACCATACTTTGCAATCAATCAATAATACAACTACAATTTAAAATCAGTAATCAAGGGACTATTGGCATGCTATTTTGTGGCATCCAACTCACTGTGTTTCAAAACACTACTTCCTTACTAAATCCTATATCATTTTCCCACAAACCAATGATCTTATTTTAGCATTAAATCAACTCATTGAATTGAAGCATAAACAAACCCATTCATTTAGTACAAATGACATAAGACAAATGAAATTATAATTAACAATTTCATTTATAATTTGCGAGGAAAATACACAAGAGAGCACATATTTTAGAACTAGTATTTTCTTTCATTACTAATATTACTTTGTAAAACCATTTTAAGATCAACATACATTATGACTCATATCCTAGAATTTCTTCTGATGTATTCGTCAATTTACCTATTTACATTCTACTGCTCTCTAAGCATAGCCTCTACCTAGACCTTTCTTAGACTCAAAAAAATTTTGAACTCCCATTTCAGCCACGAAATCTCCTTTATAAATAAGGGAGCAACAAGCATCCAGCTGAATTACAATTACATTTCATTTCATTTCAAAACCTAATTTCAACCAATTTCAAGAAACTCCCCAGGTGATTTTTTGTAATCATTTGAAAGCAGGGGAAGGTAAAAGACAAAAATCATGCACAGGATACCGTTAGTTGTTGCCACCACATCCACGTCAAATGAAATATTTTGTATCATACTAGTCAGAGGACTTCCACATCAACATGGAAGACTAAAAGACAAAAACCAGGAACATGTTGAAAAGAGCACCTCCTATGCAAAGACCAAGGTATCATCAAAAACAAAAACAAGGAGAAGACTCTATTTTGAGTCATCAACATCAGAGTATTCATGACCACTCCTTGTTCGCGATGAAATTGTAGAAACCATCACCACGTCCTCATCAGAGCTTTCATATGGCACCAGAGAGAGAAGATACTAGCCATATCCCGAGTCAGTGTCTCCTCCAGCATCCGAAGGACTATCAGAGAGTACAATGGGAGAATTATGTTTTCCCAGGTAAGCCCTATGACTCTTGTCTCGTTTCCTGGTCTTCTTCTTAGGCTTAGTCAGCTCCTTTCCCTAAAACTTGACCAATTCTTCTAAAATGGTCTTGTTCCTTAAGTTGTAAGTACTTTGGAAAATCGTTTTCTTCTTATGACCACAGGCCCTCCTCTTACCCTTTGAAACCTCATAAGTCACAGGGACTTCTTGCTCAGCTATAGACATATCCTCATAACACTCAAACATATTAAGCCGGCTAGACCTCCTAGCTGGATGAATTCGCATACCAGGCTTTCCCATCTCATAGAACAAAGGGTGAAAACTAGAAAGTCTAATTTGAGCAGAAACTGACAACTAAAAAGCCTCTAAATCAAATTTGTAGGGAAGTACACCCACAAACCCCAACAATCACAACTAGTCCCAGAAAAAGGAATTCCTAGGTAAACTAGAGCAGGGAAAACTTTAGTGGCGAATCTTCACCAATTGGAGAATCTTCCCCAATTGGAGAATTTCTCGCACCCATAGAGTATCCAAATCACCCAAAATTTATGAAACATAGGTCCAATGCATGTCGATTCTCCAATAATTTTTTTTATGAGCCATATTTAAGCAACAAATTCGCCATTGTCAAACTACACATTTCAAATGGACTGACTAATATTTTCACCTAAATCCCGGAAGCATTTAATAAAAAACACCTACATATTCGCCAATACTATTAAAACGACATTGTATCAAGACCCATTTTGCCAATTAAAATTTACAAATAGTTGATTGTGAAGACTCATTTCGCCAATTAAAATTTTTAAATAGTTGCTTATGAGGACCTATTTTGCCAATAACATTAAAAAATAATTAAATTTGAGGACACATTTTGCCTTGAAAATTACAACGTATTCGCCAAATTTTTAATATACCATTTAAAAATCCCGCGGAATTTTCCAAATATGGAATCATGGATTGATATAAATACAATCGAAAATGTCATTTATTCTTACACATTTTTTTTGGTTCTGAGGTTCTACTTCTCAAATTGGAAGTCAGTGAAAGCCGAAAACGTAGACTTAAAGGTGAGTGATCACTAATCATTTCTTCATAGTGTTATTAGTTATAATAATAATTTTTCTTTATCTCTTTTCCATTCTTGCTTCACTCTTAAAGATGATATTGAGTAGGGAATGGGATCTATATTATTATTATTTGTCCTTCTTAAACAAGAAGACATTTTTTTCTAGTTTTTTATTCGAAGTGAGATGAATATGTTGATCGAATCAGCGATTAATATGTCGAGCAACTCGAGCAACAACGGTAAGGCTCCTACTGCTCCTCAGGGTGGTGAAACTACTCCTGCTGCTCCTTAGAGTCAGGGTGGTGAAAATACTCATGCCACTGCTCAGGGTGTTGAAAATACTCCTGTCGCCCCTCAGTGTGGTGAAGATCAAGAGACTGAGAGGCCATCAAAATTCCCAAAACTTAGATGTACCATATAGTCTTACTTTGGAATTTCCAAAGCTTCTGATCGATCAGGTCAAGATGGATCTACATAATCAAATCTTCCACCAAATATTGGTAGCATTCACAATACCTCAACGCCAGTGACAGGTCAAGTTGAGATTGTCATTGATTTAAATCAAAATGTATGAAATTCAAATGGGGATGACAATACCGTAGAAGATGCTCCAAGGGATACCCAGGTTAGCTAGAATGAGATAATTGAATTGGATGAGGATGATGTTGGTAGCAAGAAAAGGAAAAAAAAACCAAAAAGGGGGTGTGAGTGGGAAATGACAAGGAATTTTCAACTTGGTTGGTTGTCAAAGTACCCATTCATTGTAGCAGTGGGGGAATTAGAGGATATTGAAAAAGAAACACATGCCAAATGTATGATTTGTACATGGAAATTGGGAAAACCCAAGATGTTGCAGCTAAAGATTGACACTATAGAAAAGCATATCGGTAAAGTTTATGAAAAACAAATCATAGATGGAAAGGAACAATCAGTCTTACGATGGAAATCAAAGGAAGAATGTCTTCATGTTAGGTACGCCGTAGATTATGAAGAGCATCACCAAAGCATGTCGAAGCTTGTTGCATGTAAAGGTACACTTGAGGCTCAATTTGGAAAAGCAATGGAAGGAGCAAAAATGTCAAAAATTGTTCAGATGATTGTTGTTTTTCATATTTTGTCTAGAGGGTGTCCTATGATAGACTACCCAGAATATTCTAGTTTATTATCTTTTTTGAATGTTCCTCACTATCCCTACACACATTGGTTAGTAAATGTTGGATGGGAATGGGAAAAGTGTCTTGTTGTAGTGGAAAAGGAAGATTTAAAGGAGAAAGTAAAAGAGTCAAAATTCATCGCATTATTTTTAGATGAAGTTAATGTGGTAGACAATACTTCTTGGGTCTGTATGCATTTGTATACTGTACAACAAAATGTTCACCAAGCTCATCTTCTCTATGTTCATAAAATGAAGGATAGTTCAACATCACATAATATATTTGAACTAGTCAAGAAATATTTGAATGAAATTGTAGGTATGGATGAGTTGACAATTGCAAAAAAGTTGGTGTGTGTAGGAGTTGATGGAGCTGCAGTGATGCAAGGTCAAAGGACCGGTGCTTGCACAAAGTTACAAACTACTTGTGCACCATACATGCTTGGCATTCACTGCATCGCCCATAGAATAAATTTGGCATTCAAAATTGTAAGCAAGTTTCCTACAATATTAAAAGTTGGAAATCTAGTCTGCAAGATCCACGCATACTTTTGTCAAAGTTCCAAATGTTTCATAGAATTTTAGAATTTTGCTGAGGGAATAACACCAGGAAACAAGCTTCTCAAGGATGTTGATACCAGATGAATCTCCCTGCATGGACCAGTGCAACGAGTTCTTTCAGAATATCAATCCTTAATTGGAGTGATGTACGAAAATCACAGGACGATAGACAAAGCTCCTGACCTCTTACATAGGTTAAGCGATATAGAGACACTCTTGACTTTAGCTAGTCTTCTCCCCATGCTGGATGAAATGAATAGTCTTGTGAAGAAAGCCCAAGACAGAACTATGTATATTAATGAATATGCCAATCTGTGTAAATATACATGCTTGGCCCTTGATCATATATATCTAGATCTAACACAAGATGGCGTAGATTATAACCTGTGGTGAAAAATTATTGAGTTGAATGATCCTGATAATTATTTACAGTTTAATGGAATCGGGAACTTATGTATATGTGTACATGGATATGAGATACAAATGTACCAATGTAAGACTACCAGGCACTCTAGCAAAGAAGTACCTATTAATGAGGAAGATTTTAAAGACATTGCTAAATTTGTTGGTCATAATTTGAAGGAATTTGCAAAATCTCTTTCCTTAGAGATTCGTGAAAGATTCCCTCGAGATGAAATACTTGAAGCTATGAGTATTGTGTATCCTCAATTTTGGGCAAACCAAGATAACCCAAGATTTTTTCATCCTCAAGTAAAAATCTTGATCGAACAATTTTTGAAAACTGTAAAAATCAATTAGTAGAAAATAGAAGGAATTTTAAATGAAGATAAGCTAAGAAAGAAATGTAAGGATTTTGTAGTAGCTATTAAGGACCAGTATAAATCCATGGTCAAGGACAAGGCCTTTGAACTGGGATCAATAAAAAGGGTTTGGAAAAACTTAGGTCAGAGTGAAATATTGGGTGATAAAATATCAGAATATTCAAACTTGTTGATT
Source organism: Sequoia sempervirens (assembly GCA_007258455.2). Taxonomy (NCBI): domain Eukaryota; kingdom Viridiplantae; phylum Streptophyta; class Pinopsida; order Cupressales; family Cupressaceae; genus Sequoia; species Sequoia sempervirens. Next base: position 16,293 of record VDFB02057895.1, read on the forward strand.
TATGTCAAACAATGATATTGGGGTTGGTGGAGGATGAGAGAGTTTTCAGTACATTAGGGTTTTTGAAATCAAAGTTAAGAAACAAACTAGACAAGAATTTGGAA
>VDFB02057896.1:0-20040 GCA_007258455.2 Sequoia sempervirens
TATATTCAAAGATTATTTCTATACAGGGCTGCCATCAATGACAAAAGGGAAGATTGTTAGAACTATTGTAATTGATGTCAAAGGAAATGTTTTCCAAAGAAAATTGATCGTGTTACTAAAGAAAACCAAAGGCCAAATGCCACAAATCGCTCCACTCCAAGGACAAAATGTGTTTTAACAAAGGCAACAAATAAATGCTAAAAATAAATCAAATTCATGACAACCTAGTCCCTTTGTTGTAGCACTCGAATGAATGAAGTATTAATAAAAATAATGAAAGAGAATTTATTTTGTGTGGCCAACCCTTAGCTTTGGGCACCCCACTTTGGGGGATTTATTCTAAATAAATATATTACTTTTGAAGTGGGCCGACCCATGTCTAGCGCCCATGTTTTGTTATCAAAAGGCACTCATATAAATAAGAGTTATCACCCTTGTGAAGAGTTTGTGAAGATTTAAGAAGGCAAGCAATTAATGAATGTCATTCCCATTCATAGCAAATTATTGGAGCAGATTGATGAAGTGTTTTAGAGCAGATTCATGAAGTATATTGGAGCAGATTTATGAAGACTACTTGAGCAGATTTAAAAGGAATATTTGAAGAGATTTATGAAGCATTTTTTAGAGGAATTATCCCAGATCTAAAGGATAGATTATGGAAAAAAACTTAGCAAATCCTTGAGAGGAATCATAGCAGATCTAAAGAGTGAATTATAGCAGTTTTGTGAGCAGACTTTTAGTAGAAGAATTATTGTAAAGGTTGGTACTTCTCATTAGAAGAGATTGGTGTTTAGTTGTGGGAATTGGTGTCTCCAGTGGGTTGATGACTACGAAGATAAGTAGAGTGGTTTCTCTAATAAGTTGGTGCCTACTAAAACTATAAGAGAATCAATAAAGCAATATTTTGTCGTGGTTCTCTCCCGAAAGGATTTACACATAAATCTTATGTTCTTGTCTTCTTTATTGTGGGTGTTGTGTGATTGATCTCATTGTGGTTAATTACACCAAAAAGTTAAAGAGGCTATCTTATACTGATTTAATGCATCCCCCTCCCCCCTCTCAATATAAGTGTGTGCTTATCATGTGGTTGCAAAGAGAACACTCTCTTGGTCAAGCATTGGTCTCCTTCCTTCAACCCCCTTTTCAAACCTTTTAACATCAAACTTATGTGGATTTGCCTACCTTCCTCTCCAATTTTGGGAAGATTCCTACCATGAGGGCATAGGCAACTCTATTAGATGTTTCTTGAAGGTTGACACTTCCACTTCTTACATGGGTCACTTTATCTTCACTCGTATTTTAGTGGACATTGGCATCTCCAAGCTTCTTCATAAGGATGTGGTTTTGATGGGGTATAGGCCTTGCTCTCAATTGCTTGACTATGAGGGTCTTGTTGGCTTAGGCATTGAGTTTTCATTAATGTCAAAGGGTTTCACGTGTTCAATGCTAATGTGTTGATTTGTGATGCAAGAATGCCAAAGGGTGTAGTCGATGCAAATTACAAAGCATTGCTTCAAGGGAGATCTTAGAGAAGGCATTTCAGTGTTGACCACTACAGTGGAAAATTTTTGGTCAAGTATTGATTATGTCAAGCTTCAAAGGAATAATATTCCGCAGTTAAGTATATGTGGTGAAAATTAGAGATTATGTCACTTGAATGCTTATTTATTGAGGTTTTGCATCACTTAGAGTTTCTTGCTTTAGAACTCATTCTAAATCTCTACATAGGGTTTCTAATGCAAAGGGTTTCTCATTCTTTTAAAATATTGGTGACTTGTTATAGCAGGTAAAGAGTCACTTAAGAGACCACTTGAAGGGTTTAATATACATTGCTTGTCGGCCCCTACTCATTGGCTTTATTGAACTAGCAGGTAGAAGACTTATGTTTTAAACATCAATGGCTATTGTTTTAAAGATTAACCTGGTGGGAGCAATAAACAAAGGCTCAAATTTAAATTTATACAACTATTCCCCATTGAATGTGTTTTTGATAGGCAATTAGAAGTCAACAACTTTGTTTTAGTTACACGGCTTTGTAACTGTCCTTTGAATCAACAATGGAAGGTGAAAACTCATGATTAGTATTGATTGAATTGGACTACAGAAAAAAAAAACAAAACAAAAAAAAAAACCGAAAAAAAAAAAAGGGCTCGATGTGATTAGGATGGATGGCAATTTTATGATGTTTTTATGAAAATATATGAGGAACGAAAGTGTAAAGAGATTCTGAAATTATACTACCACAATTGAGAAACTTTGATTGATTTATCAATTGAGTTTATTCCTTTAATGGTGGAATGTGACTCAAAGAAAAAGGGTTTGTATGAGATGGCTATAATGCATTGAAGTTTACCTTATCAGTTTTTTTGTTTTGTCCAAAACATAGAGAAGGAAAGTTTTGAATGTTGTTATTGAGTAACAATGATCTTTCAAGTGTGATCTCTTCTCTACACAAGCTCTATGTGATTAGAGAAAGATTACAAGTGACTATGCAAAGTTGTCTTGAATAGATTGTGTATGCACTGTACAAGAAAGTGAATACAATGTTGACAATGTGAAGTAATAGTCATTGTATTACAATTATCTTATTCCTTATTCAGAGCTTGTGACAGTCAGGATGTATCCAAGGTTTCTTTTCTTGCACTCTTGTATGCATATAATAGAGGTCCATGATTTCCAGTGGTGTTAGTGGTTCAATTGTGATATTGGATTAATGAAATAATGTTGAGATTTGTGTGAAGTTAGAAGATGGTGTTTGAAGTTGCAAAAATAATTTGCTTGAGCAGTGAATTGCATTGAAACGGAGTAACCCTTTGAATCCTTTTATCTATTAAACATTCTAAGTTTAATGTAACTGATGTAAGTTTTCCAATGACGGTGAGGCATTGTTTGTATTACCAATGAGGTACATTTATTTCCAGTGAGTCATACTTGTAACCAGTGAGGTTCCTTTGCCAGTGGAGCATTTTGTGTAGCCAGTAAGGCACTGTAATTAGTGGGATTTTATTAAGCCAGTGAGGAAAGTTTTTTTGAGTGGTTTTTTATCCCTATGAGGGTTTCCCACTCATAAAAATATTGTTTTATAGTTCTTTTGTGTTATGCCTCTTTTGAGTTTTTCATGTGGTTTAAAGATCTGATATTGACTCACATTTTAGTACATTCTTGAAACTGAACTTTTCATGATTATAAAGAAGTTTTGTGTTTTGAAAAATAATTGAATTTGAATTTGGTTATCGAAACACTAATTCACCCCTTCCCCCCCATCCCCCCACCTCTCAGTGTTTCCCGTACTCCAACAAGTGGTATTAGAGCTAGACCCTTGCAAAAAATTTAACCAACTTAAGGGTTCCTGGTAGTGGAGTACAATGGGCAAGAGGTATAGAAATAAAGGTTCTAAAAAGGAGAAAGATCTGCATCAAGAGAAAGAGAAGTCTATTATGAAAGTTGATGATGTTTCTAATGTTCTTGGCTCTAAAGAATGTCATGCAGGAATGCCTGAAGCAAAAAGAGATGAGCTACAGTTCATGGAGGTTGCAAATGAGTCATATGATGAAATTGATGAAGAGGAAACACAAGTTTATCTTGAAGATGAATTGATCGTTGCTTTAGATGAATTGAAGAAAGAAAGAAGAGAAAAAGAAGAACTAAAGTTGAAGTATGAAGAATCTAATCAACTTGTTGATGAACTAAAGAAGTGTGTAGAATCTTATCAGATTATCGAGAAACTAAAGTTGCAATTGGAAGAGTCTAGAAAAGTGGAAGAAGCCACTTACAAGAAGTTGCAAACCAATATAGAAGATTCCCAAAAGTTAGAGGCTGGAATGTTGTCCCTAAAAGAGCTATTAGAGAAGGTAAATCTAGATTTGAAAAGAAGTCTACAGAATGAGCACAACACCGAGTTGTTTGAAAAAATGTTGCTAAGTCAAAAATCTTTGTCAAACAAATTTGGGATAGGATATGAAGGAGGAACGTGTAACAAAGATGCTATAGACTCAAACAAGCCAATGAAATTGACAAGCCTATCAAAAGGAGCAGCATATGAACAAGGAGAATCAAGGTTTACTTTCAAAATGCCTACAGATCAGAATACTTATGAAGGTGGATACTGAAGAATTCATGCTCCCAAGCAAAGTTTGAGAAGGTGGTCATCAACAAGGCAAATCAAGGGAAATTATTCTTGTTTCCATGGTTATTGTTACTCTTGTAATGATTATGGACATAAAGCAATTGATTTTAGAAGAAAAAGTCAGTTTGCATTTTATAGAGATATGAATGTAGTTTGTTATAAATGTACCAATCTTGGACATATAACACAATTTTGTAGAAGAAGTTCAGTGAATCCACCTAACCATAATAAGAGGGAAAACATGTCAAACAAGAAAAAGGAATAGTCTGAAAAAGGCTGGAAAAGGAAAGAGCTTGAGAAAGTTTGGAGGAAACGTGAACAAAAACAGAAAGAAGAACCTAATCTTGTGTGTGTTGCACAAGAGACTCTCATAACTGTTTAAAGGATAGCATAAATTGAGGGGGAGTTGATCTTATGTTATATTGCACAAACCCCTTAGTCAATAGCAAAAAGGTCTCATCAATAAGAGAATAAAGGAGAGCTTCATTACAAGTTTAGTGTTATCTTTTCAAAGTGATTGGGCATGATAATGATAGTGTTATGCTACCTTGAGAGAAACTTGCTAATAATAGTCTCAATGAAGTAGCAATTTACATTTGCTTTTGGACTCTATTCCTTTTATACAATGATGTTTCTATACAATCTCACATTTGTTTCCTTAGGGACGGTCATTGTTCAGTCATCTACATGCTTGAAATAGACATATTCATGCTTGATACTGTGGTAGCTTCAAGACTCAATTGGCAGTGATTTCATGAACATTTTTAATGCCTATTTTTCTCTACTCAAGTAGTAACAATAATAGTGGTCTTGAGGTGTGATTGTGTGGGTGTTTGTTGATAATGGCTTCCTAATGGTCTTCCATAATGATGAAATGTTCTTGCTATTGTCAAGTGAGGGCAGTCTATAATCATTTTTGTGGACAGTCCAAGATAAATGTTTATCATGTCATCTTAGTTTATATGCTCTGTTGTTTATAATGTTAGCAAATATTTTGAAGACCTCTTCTTACTTGGAGTGACAATGGTACATCTTCGAAACAAAAAAAAAACTTTGCAAAGGCAGTTGCTACACAAAGTTACTTTATGACAAAACCCAAAGTGAGTTATGATAGGATTGCTTCATAGTGTTGTTTCATGGTGGCTAAAGTATTTTTGGCAATGTTCGTGGTTGAACAGAGTTCAATGATGTTTGACAATGTTGAAACAATAGAGTATCTTTACCTATGCACTATGCAAAAGGCATGTGGATAGTCTCCTATGTGCAAGGGAATGGAAGTAAATGATAAGGTAGTGATACCAAATCTTGTCATCAATCATTGGTACTCTTCAAAGAAATTCATGGTTAGTCATAATTATCATAAGAGAGTCTCCAAGAGTTAAGGGCAGTTCAATCAAAGAAAGCAGTAGTTTTGAAGGGCTTTTGATAGTAAATATAGACTGTGTAGATTTATTTTGCATAAACTCAGTGAAGTACAGTGACAAAGGCTAATTATTAGTGTGGATTGTGCAATAGAGTGAACATTTACCAAGGTAACAATGTTTTTGCTTGTAGCATGGTAGGTATCTCAAATTCAGAGAAAGGTGTGAAAGTTTAATGGTAGTAGTAATCTCTTCAAGAGCATTGCAAAGAAACTATCCTTGAGAGCAGTCTATAGAAGACCATGAAATGAAATGAAAATCAATTTACTATCACAAAAGGTGTTATATCAGTCATAGTGATAATGGTCTTAAAAGTTTGCAGACATTCACTTAATAGCATTGATGCAAAACTATCCAAGGCAAAGATATCACTCTTTCATGTTTCATGCTTGTGGTTTTGCACGTTTTTGGTTCAAGTATTCTCATTGTGATCTAAGGGCAGTATAGCCATGTAAGAAATGAAGTTGACAGTTATTGGGCACCTTGATAGTGTGGTAGTCATGAGTTTTTTTTTGGTATGAAAGTGCTTATCTACAAATTATACAAATTGTCTGATATGATTTTCTCCAGTACAGTTGATCATCTCGTTGAGTTGATACAATTGGATAGCAAGTGATTATAGTGTTTTTATGTCATGACTTTGATCAGCCATTCTAGCATTGGACAGTGAGGTGACTGGAAGGTTATGATGATAATCTTGATTGAATTGTTTGTGTTTTGCATTGATCAAAGTATAGATGACAATATGATACTAAGTGTGAAATGCAAGAATGTTTACCAAGACTATTGCAAGGTTGAATGATCTATGACAATGACATCTTACACTGTTTGTCAGAGCTACACCAGTGATCTTGGTAGGCAATGACCGCTCTTGCTTGTGACAGTTGACTCTTGGTTGCTAAATTGTTTGATAATGCTTTAGCTTGCATTGACAATAAATTATGTCTATGTCTTCATTGAACAATACAGTGAACTATTATGCATGTTTGTCAATGTTATATGACAGAGGTCGATGCTATACATTCTCTGACAATGCTTTCATTTCAGTGGTCAGTGTTGATATTATGACATTGGTAGTTAGTCCTATTTACACTTGCTTCCTTCACAATTCAGTAACAGTGTGACAGTGCTTTGTGACTGTCATAACTCACACATGAGTTTCATGTAGCATTATCAGTGTCAGATTATGTTTAACATTTGCAGTGAACAATGATATTCTTCATGCCTTGAATATAGTCCAACTGATTGGTGGAGATATAATGGTACTCCTTGTTTGGAAAGTAGTAATGATGATTCTGCAGTGTTATTCTTTGGACTATATTCTTCCTGCACACTATGGCAGAGTGGTTTGCAACTTTGCACAATAGCATATGAACGATGCGCAGTAAAGTGGCATAATGAATTGCATAAGAAGTGGTATTTGTCTTGTCAACATCTTGTTACAGAGTGTGTAGACAAGCTAACAGGTTCTATTCTCTTATGCTTCACAAGTATTAGTTTACAATCTTCTACAATGCACAGGGATTCAATTTTGACACATCCTATTATCTTGAAAAGCTTTTGTTGCACAACTATGGTTCAACTATGGTGCTTGCTGACAATGGGTATGCAGATACTTTGAGGAACACTTCTTTCTTGGGGTAGTGAGCCTCCCTCATTTTGGAATGCTAGGTTGTTTAATGCATTCTTTCTTGGTCTTCCAGGAGGGTACAGTGGTGACAATATCCAATGATGATTCTTCACTTAGTGGTTTAATGCATGCTCATCTTGTTCTTGTCAGTGATCTAATATAAGTGAGTTTCATGTTGAAAGGCTCTCATAATAGTTTCTCTATTTTACTTTGGACTGGAGCACAGTGGTATACATAGTGAGTGAAATTTGCTTTCATTCAGGGGGAGTGAGTGCTCCTTTGTCATTGTTGTCAAAGGGGGAGAAGAGCAACTTGGTGTAGTGAGCTCCCCTCATTTTGGAATGCTAGGTTGTTTAATGCATTCTTTCTCAGTCTTCCAGGAGGGTACAGTGGTGACAATATCCAATGATGGTTCTTCGCTTAGTGGTTTTAATGCATATTGTTTCTTCTTTCCTTATAGTGATCAAATCTCAATCGCAGGTGCTTGTTTGCAAGCTCATCTTGTTCTTGTCAGTGATCTGATATAAGTGAGTTTCATATTGAAAGGCTCTCATAATAGTTTCTCCATTTTACTTTGGACTAGAGCACAGTGGTATACACAGTGAGTGAAATTTGCTTTCAGTCAGAGGGAGTGAGTGCTCCTTTGTCATTGTTGTCAAAGGGGGAGAAGAGCAACTTGGTGTAGTGAGCTCCCCTCATTTTGGAATGCTAGGTTGTTTAATGCATTCTTTCTCAGTCTTCCAGGAGGGTACAGTGGTGACAATATCCAATGATGGTTCTTCGCTTAGTGGTTTTAATGCATATTGTTTCTTCTTTCCTTATAGTGATCAAATCTCAATCGCAGGTGTTTGTTTGCAAGCTCATCTTGTTCTTGTCAGTGATCTGATATAAGTGAGTTTCATATTGAAAGGCTCTCATAATAGTTTCTCCATTTTACTTTGGACTAGAGCACAGTGGTATACACAGTGAGTGAAATTTGCTTTCAGTCAGAGGGAGTGCGTGCTCCTTTGTCATTGTTGTCAAAGGGGGAGAAGAGCAATTTGGTGTGCAGGTGCAATGGTTGGTTTAACATCAATGCCAAAGGGGGAGTTTATTGGCTTAGCCATTGATTTGTCATTGATGTCAAAGGGTTTCATGTGTTCAATGCTAATGTGTTGATTTGTGATACAAGTATGTCAAAGGGTGTAGTGGCTGCAAATTACAAAGCATTGCTTCAAGGGAGATCTTAGAGAAGGAATTTCAGTGTTGACCACTACAGTGGCAAAGTGTTGGTCAAGTATTGATTGATGTCAAGCTTCAAAGGAATAATATTTTGCAGTGAAGTATATGTGGTGAAAATCAGAGATTGTATCACTTGAATGCTTGTTTCTTGAGGTTTTGTGCCACTTAGGGTTTCTTGCTTTAGAACTCATTCTAAATCTCTACATAGGGTTTCTAATGCAAAGGGTTTCTCATTCTTTTAGAAGATTGGTGACTTGTTATAGCAGGTAAAGGGTCACTTAAGAGACCACTTGAAGGGTTTAATACGCATTGCTTGTCAGCCCCTACTCCTTGGCTTTACCGATCTAGCAGGTAGAAGACTTATGTTTTAAATATCAACGGCAGTGTTATGATGTTTTTATGAAAATATATGAGGAACAAAAGTGTAAAGAGATGCTGAAATTATACTACCACAGTAGAGAAACTTTGATTGATTTATCAATTGAGTTTATTCCTTTAATGGTGGAGTGTGACTCAAAGAAAAAGGGTTTGTATGAGATGGCTACAATGCATTGAAGTTTACCTTATCAATTTTTTTGTTTTGTCCAAAAACATAGAGAAGGAAAGTTCTGAATGTTGTTATTGAGTAACAATGATCTTTCAAGTGTGATCTCTTCTCTACACAAGTTCTATGTGATTAGAGAAAGATTACAAGTGACTATGCAAAGGTGTCTTGAATAGATTGTGTAAGCACTGTACAAGAAAGTGAATACAATGTTGACAATGTGAAATGATAGTCATAGTATTACAATCTAAGTCACAAGGTTCGAATTCAAATTCGAGTTCGGCAACATTAAAATTCGGATGAAGTTCGGCAAGAAAAAAATTCGAAAAGTAAGAAATTCGGATAAAATTCGCCTTATGTAAAAATTATCAAAAGAAAATTAAATAATATTGATAATATATAAAAACTAATAAATATTATATATACTAAAATAATATATGATGTAATATATTTTCATATATATATAAAATAAACAATATATAAATAAAAATAATTTATTACATATAAAATAATATTAAAAATATATCAAAACACAATATAAATTAATAATATTAAGTATCAACTATATAAATTACCAATATTAAGTATTAACTATAAATTAATAATATTAAGTATTAACTATATAAATTAACAATATTAACGGCGCTGTGTGCAATCGCAACTTCTTTGTCTGCCCATTTCTCAGTGCTCGTAGTGGAGAGAGGAGACTCTCCTTACGGCGTTACAGTGTTCACTACGCTTGGCAACATGGACAAATACAAATCCCTGGCGCAAGTGTTTGTATCGAAAGAGGGCGTGCACAACATTTGCAGAAGAGTTCTCGAGGGCCGTTCTGCTTTGAATTTTGGGTTCTACAGCCGAGCGAGCGTTGCATACATTGCTTGTAGCTGCCAGCGGCTAGGGCGGTGAAGATAATAATTAACGAAAAAACCCTAATCGCGGAGAAAATGAAGTAAACCGCAGCAATGATGAAGGAGATCGTGGCGGAACTGGTGGAAATTGCAGGGGAGTCGTGTTTTATTAAAAACAAACACTGGGAAAACCCTAGAAAATGCTATTACAACCCTAAAAAATGGGCACGTTTCTCCGTACGAATGAATGGCCGAATTTAAACGAATTTTAAATAAATGTTTCAAGTTCGAAAAAATTCGAATTCCATGCTTCAAGTTCGCCGAATTCTGTGACTTAGATTACAATTATCTTATTCCTTATGCAGAGCTTGTGACAGTCAAGATGTGTCCAAGGTTTCTTTTCTTGCACTCTTGTATGCATATAACAGAGGTCCATGATTGCCAGTGGTGTTAGTGTTTCAACTGTGATATTGGATTAATGAAACAATGCTGAGATTTGTGTGAAGTTAGAAGATGGTGTTTGAAGTTGCAGAAATAAGTTTCTTGAGCAGTGAAGTCCATTGAAACAGAGTAACCCTCTGAATCTTTTTATCTATTATACATTCCAAGTTTAATGTAACTAATGTAAGTTTTCCAATGAGGCATCTTATGTATGGCAGTGAGGCATTGTTTGTATTACCAGTGAGGTACATTTCTTGCCAGTGAGGCATACTTGTAACCAGAGAGGTTCCTTTGCTAGTGGAGCATTTTGTGTAGCCAGTGAGACTTTGCTAGTGAGGCACAAAAAGTAGCTAGTGAGACTCTATAATCAATGGGATTTTACTAAGCCAGTGAGACAATTTTTTCGAATGGTTTTTTATCCCTATGAGGGTTTTCCACTCATGAAAATACTATGTTATGGTTCTTTTGTGTTATGCCTCTTTTGAGTTTTTCATGTGGTTTAAAGATCTAATATTGGTTGTCACATTTAAGTGCATTCTTGAAACTGAACTTTTCATGATTATAAAGAAGTTTTGTGTTTTGAAAAACAATTGAATTTGAATTTTGTTATTGAAACACTGATTCGCCTCCCTCGCTTCCCCCCTCTCCCCCGTCCCCCTCTCCCTCCCCCCCTCTTTTAGTGTTTCCCATACTCCAACAGGTCTCCCCTTTCAATGTAGAAGATATTTTACCATCAACCACCTAGTTGCTAATTGTCAACTCTCTCGACGCAAATGTGATGGCATGGTGGAAAATGCTCGCAAAGTTCACTTGGCTATTCATGCCTCCAACTTTTTAGTTGATGACCCCTCTTAGTATGATGTGTCCTCTTAGGGTGTTGATTTTCAAGTGCCTAGCATGATTGGTGGATCCTACCCTTACCGTTCCATCAAGTGCCATTAAAGAGTCCCAACCACCTCTTGCTCTAGTCACTCAGTATGTTATGCCTTTGGCTTTGGTTCAACTTCAACGTATAAATGCAATGATAGTTCAACAGTCAACTTCTCCACCTTGTCATTCCATTGTTCCTTCTATGCACATTAATGAGCCCTCTATGGAGGAATCCCCAAATCTCTCCCCTGACCTTATACTAGAATGAAAGGTGTGAAATTGAGCAAGGATGGGTCTGACTCTGTTTAATATAGGCCCCGGGATCCCATGTTTCTTCTTTGATTATTATTGAATGTAGTAGTTGGGCTGCAGTTGTGTATCACTTTGATTTGTTTTGTTGGGCCTATTGGTGTTTTTTAAATACCAAGTTGATCACACAAATAACCTATGGAATTGTCATCTTCCAATGGTCAATTGTTTGGAGGGATTGGCCAAGGAATGAATGAAAGTTGTAATAACTTTCCCCCTACACTTTGGGCTCTGCAAAACCCGGGAGGCCCACACAATGTAACTACGATTCTCTGTGCCAATTTTCCTCATACATTGTGAATTAACAAATATATTCTCTTATATTGTGCTTCTAAAAGATTTGGCTAACCTTTCTCAGCATTTAACATTTCCAAAGCAAGAGAATATAGGAATACATGAAACCTCTAGAAATAAAACCTCAACTAAAATGGAAATTTGATAATTGTTCTTTGATTGTGAATGATCCTAGAACTTGCAACTTACAACACAGGTTCAAGGCCAGTACCTTATCTTAGGGTATGGAGTCGAACTTACTACAAACCATGATGCATGACAATATTTTATCCTAACATTAAAAAGTTGATGTAATATTGCATTATAATATTAGCACTTAATATTCAAAATCCAAAACTACTTATCAAATCCAAGCATCAATTGCACAAATCTATGCTTCTATTAAGGTGATTAAACCAATTCTTTGAATTAGAGCCTTAATAAATAACACACACCATTGGAAATACAATGGAGACTAGATGAAAGACCTTTGATCATTTTCATTGAAGACCTGTGCAAATAATACAATGGAGAGAAGTGGCTTCAAAACTTTGCCATTCTATTCAAATTAAGCTAGTTCTATCATACAACATTTAAACTTTTAGAAATTACATACTCAACAACCTAAAACAAGACTTGAACTTAATTCTTTGTGCTTGCATTACAAATTATATCAGGGATCAATCAACTTCAGTTGCAAATAAAGAGGGAAAATGAAGAGTGGGAAGCATCTTCTTAATGCCAATTGGTTGCAAATCAAGGGAGCTCATGTGTGCCATGTGTTTGATGGATTGATTTTAGGGCTTTTCTATTTTCTTCTCCTTTCTCTTAAGTGAAGTTGTTTCATTTTATGGGGTTCCAAGTTCTCCAGGCCTTGGGTATTATAATTTGTGCATAGGGATTTGTTTCTAAATTTAGGAGTTCCTCAAATTTCAGAGTTCAATGTTGTAATCCATTTTGTTAATGGCAAGCAAATCAGTGTGCAACTTGAGATGAGTTATGTCATACTATAATGTCACCAGAATCTATGCATTATATTTTTAATCAAAGTAATCAAAGATTATAATGGTTTTTGTTGCACATTTGCTACAATAAGTGTTTGGATCGATGGCTTTTGTTCAAAGAACAGGTTAAAGTGTGTTTTTAGTCAAATGTTGAATATATTGTGTTGCATTCAGGATCTATAAGAATGCTACAAATATGTCCTAAACAGACCTCATTATTGTAAAGCAATAATGGTTTAATGGTCACTGGTTTTGTGTTCAAGCTATTTCCAGATATGTTATTTCATCTTGACTTTGTTATCGACAAGGCACTGGTCTAGTATATTTCTTTTGTGCAAACCTTGGAAGGAATCACCATTTAAAAACTTAAAGAATCTTTCCTATTTTCATGTTTAACTTTTTTCTGTTTTTTAGTATCTTCATGGAGATTAAATAACACAGAGGTTATGTTTGGGAATGATTTTGTTGTAACTTTTTTGTGTGTTTGAGATGAAGATTTATCTTAATTTATTTGTTCTCAGTATTGATTCAAGGTACAAAGGGATCATGCCTAAAATGTAATTAAATGTATAACACCCTTTATACATTTATCTGAGAACCATCCACATATTAGAAATCTGCAATGTGTTGTGTAGTGCAAGTTTTATTATATGTGCAGATCCTTGAATAGGAACACCCTCCTGAGTCTTGTGGAGCTCAAAGTGCAGAAGGCTGATTATAGCCTTGTTCGTTGGCCTTTCTTGTCCTTGATGTGATGATAGTGCAAGACCTTTGTCTTAATCTCTTGATCCCTTGGTTTAGGCATTGTGATTTTCATTAGGATTGAGAGTTACACGAAAAATCACCAGTAGATTGGCGATGCTATTGGGTAAATCAAAGAAATATCCATTTGGAAAGAGTCAAAAAATTCTTATTTAAAGATCTAGCTCAAAGACTTTCATACTTGGAGAAAGAATTGTTGCAGCATACTTGAGAAGTTTTATGAGATATGGTACTCTACTAGTAGAAAAAACTCTGAAAGAAATTTGACTTAAAAAGAAGCTTCCAATTACGACCTTACTTGAACAGGATTTGTTTTGAAGGTTGTACTACATGATCTGCGTATCAAACATAGACAAAAAGAAGCTTCCAACTACTTGAATATTTCGTCCTTTGAAGAGAGGTGGCGAATCTATCAAACCTGATAAACATGTGAAAAATGTTTTAGATCTATAAAGATTTCAACATAGGAAGGAAAATTTGCAGTAGCTGGAACATATCCAAGTATTTTTCATGTTTTAGTTTTCATGAAAACCATGTCTGAAAAGTCTGAAGAATAAATTGGTTCCCTATTGAGTGATTTGAGCACTAGGAAGAAGGGAATAGAGAAAACCTAATATTCTTAAAAAGGAAGATGCAGAGAAGCAAATAGTTGTAGAGGGAATAAGTCTTCATTTGCAAACATGTATAATTGTTTTGGTTCTCCCTTTACAAGCCAGAATGCCATGATAGAACAACAGTCATTTCCTCAAAGAAAACTAGTCTCTACTGAAGGATATAACCCTCTAGATTTCAATAAAATCCAAAGTTATCCACACTCTGTCCCAAGAAAAATAAATGAATATCTGCCTAAGTTTAGAAGGGGTTATGAAGAATCAGCATCACAACATTTACAAGATTTCATCACTTGGATGGAAGACTACCAAATACAAGAAGAGGATGTTATCATGAAGTTTTTTGTAATAACTTTAGAAAATGACGTTGAATGTTGGTTTTCCAGTCTACCACTGCATTCCATATGTTCATGGCGAGAGCTTTTTCATTGATCAGTTTGAAGGAATATCAATAGACAATGTATGCCTATTTGACAATAGACATCTAAATATCCAAGAAATTTTTGAAGAACAATTTGAAAACAAGGTTGAATCCATATCACCTATTGATGCATTGTGTGATATAAAGAGATATGAGGGTGAAACCTCATATGATCTTCATAACAGATTTATGAAATCTTTATTTGCACTGCCAAAATCAGAAAGACCTGATTAATTATTTTGCATTGATTTCTTCTATGAGAATTTTGAGCTAGGTTTGAATAATATATCACATGATTTAAAGCCCCCAAGTGTTAAATGTATATACCCATGGCTTTCAGTTTATGAAGAAATCAAAATGAAATGGAAAAAATATTTTATTTCTATAATGAGTGATGGTGCTCTTTTCCTTTGTGACCAAAGGAGTGAACATAATATAGCAGAAAATGGTGTTGTATTTGACAGAATGGAAGATGTTTTTTTTTATCAACCCATGGAGAAGATATATGCAGATGAAGATTGCAACCATAATAGCCAGGATATAAGACATGATGAGATGGATGAGGTGTGTGAAGTCATGCCTTCTATTGACTTTGTAAACACATAAATAGAGAGCTAGCTCTCTATATCAAATGAAGGTTGCATTAATGCAAATAATGCTAAAGACATGCTCTCACTTATTAATGAGAAAAATATATGCTATGATGAATCCTTTAAGTCAGATGGAGTAATATCATCTAAAAGTGCATTGGAAATTTAAGATCCACTTTTAGTTCGTCTTAATGATTATGTTGATTTTGAAGTTTCATGTCTTCATGATGACAACATTAGTGTTGAAGAAGTGTGCGACTAGATGAGAAACATTCATATTCAAATGATCAAGGAGACTACAATTTTGTTTGTAGTCCTAGTGACCGCGATTCCTTTCAAGAAGAAGAGGTAGAATTGATCTCCTTAAGTAAGAAGTGTTTTAATAAAGATGACAATATTTTCGAAGGCTCACAAATGCAAGGTGATGTTATGAAAATCTATGATGGTGTTGACAATTCTTTGAATGATCATATCAGTCCAAATTGTGTTGATGATATCAGACTTTTAGAACCTTGTGTGGAAAGGATAGATGTTGAAAACCAAGGTGAGTTGAACATCCTCTCCTCAAGTAATGAACATGTTGTAAAAGACAATGGGACTCCAAGTTTTCCTGGATACGATCACGATGAGGGGTGTGAATTGAAAATGCTTTTTGAAGAGGGGATTTGTAATCAGCATTTCTATGATATACTCGGTCACGCTGATTCTACAAGAACTGAGGGTAGTATTGTTGTAAGCCTTCATGGTGATGAGGTAAAAGAGTTCTAATTTGTGGAATACTCATGAGATTGGCAACTTACATAGGGATAATGACATAGAAGAGATGTTGCCTAATTCAAAGCTAATGCATAATAGTGGTATTTCTTGTGAAGGCTTCAATTCTGACATGGACATATAGAGAAAAATCAGTATATCAGATGCAAATGACAGAGTGTGCAATGACTTTCAATCAGAGCAATCATCCATGAGAAGCTGCAATGAAGAAGCAAATGATGATTTTCAGTTTGATGGTGAGGAATATGACCTTGCTGATTATTGCAGCAATATGGACAAAGAAAAGGGTATGTGTGCAAGAGATTTATAGGACAAATCAGCTCAAGTAGCTGATTGTGTAGAGCAAGCGTATGTGGGCGATGTGAAGGGTGAACAAGGAATTCCTTTCTTGTTTGATATTTCACTTTCTTCCATTCCTTTTTCTAGTTTTGAAGTTATTACTGATTGTTTGTGCATGAGAATAGCATGGAGTAGATGTACATGAAAGTGAAAATTTAAAGACAAATGTTGGTACAATTGATGAATTTTTTTATGATGAATTTGCACTTGAAGAATGTGATTGTGTTCATTACATGGATGCATATGAGGACCTTTTTTATGGGTGTGCAACTTATAATCTTCTTTATGAGCAATCTACTTCAGATATTCATGTTGATGCTGCAAAAGGTAACATTGAGTGATAATTTTTGCAACAGTGAATGTGTTTTGAACAGTCACTGAGGAATTTGTTGTAGAGATCATTGAGTCATATAATAATGTGACTGAGTTATGTTGTTTGGATGGAGATAAACTTGCTTGTGATGCAATTTAGTTGAAGGATATTGCCTATGTGTGAACATTCTTTGTTTATTACACGAGGATTGCATACCATATGTGGGGCACAATATCTTCATTGAGCCTAATGACTATGAGGGTTTCAAATTCGATGTGCATATAAATGATGAGAAGAATTCTATTAATGACTCTTTTTAAGCACAGTATGAACTTTTTCACTTTCTGATTCAATTTGATAAGGAAATGATTGTGTATGACAATGATCTTGTTGATGTTAGGTATTACACCAATTGTAAGTTTGATCTATTTGATTGGTGTGATATATGCATGTCAAATGTTGGTACATTTCAATTAGTGCCTAATTGCAAATTTCAGACTGACAGAGTTATTTGTGACATTGGAAAGCACAGTGATGTGGTCAAGCATGCCAATGGTGATTGTGGTTTTCAGGTATACAATGGTAGTGTTTTCAAACTTGACCTAGTGCAGACAACAGAGAACAAAGTGTTTGACAGAGGTAAGGATTGGTACTTCGTTTTTGGGGGCCTGGGGCCACCAAATGAAGTTTGAAACAAAGGTTTTAAGTGTAGCATAGAGAAGTTGCAAAGCCACCCAATGGATTTGACACTTGGTCTACTCCCCAAAGATTTGGAATCTCGTCATGCTTGCAAGGGGCATGTGTCCCTGAACATGAACCATTGATGGCGCCTTCAGATTATGCAAATTTGAAGTGTCTATGTCCTTTCAATGTGTCGATAGAAGTTACGTCCACATCTTGCTAGATCTACCCCAGAGCCCATCTTTGCCAATTAAAAATTTTCAACTCAATGATCAAATTCGTGTGGTAGAAGTTTCTTGGTACATATGGTAGTGCGCCTGCTCAATTTCATGCTTTTATGATGGGTTCTAATATGCTATTTAATGTGTTTCTGACTGCAACCAGGTTAGATTTGGTGTTCCAAAAAGTTACAAATTTCAAAATTCTGAAGGGCAACCCATTTATCATTTTGGCCTAAAACATTTTCATTCCTAGTTTCATCAAAATCCAAGGCCAACTGATGCATTATTTTAATGCCTTTCGATTGCGACGAGCACCTCCGACGGGCATGTTTACAAAGGAGGTACCAAAATTTAGATAGCTCGGCAAGATCCAATGAAAAACCCATTTTATTTAATTAATTAGGCCCGCTCGCAAAAAAATCTCGGCTACAAGAGACCCCATTTGCGCGCAGTGAATTTCCGCCATTTGGGCGACAAGCAAAATTAAATTTTTCCATGTTCTCTAATGTTTTGGCATCCAATATTTTTATAACATTTGATATGTTTTAAATATGGTGCAAAGTAAAATCCACAGGCAAACATTTAGGTCAAATTGATTAAAGTTAATATTTGGAGGAGCTTTATGAAACTTTATAAAAATCATTTATTGAACCAAACGCACATCGCATTTGTCGTGCAATTGTTGAGAAGTAAAATGCGACAATGTTATATTGTGTGATGGCTCAAATGTCCATCGCACATTGCAGTTATGAGACTCTCCTTCTCTTCAAAACTATGATGTTGTCTCTTGCGATGGTTTACATGTGAAAGACTGATTTTTGTCATGTGCACAAGGGAGTCTAGCACATACCTCAAGACAACGTATTAGTAAAGGCATTGATTAAAGCAAAACAGCGATGATGTTAAATCATACGGTGGCACATACTCTCATTGCTCATCGCATTTATGAGACCCATCCTTTCCAAAACAGCGATGGTCATGTTTCTTGCGATGAGTTGTCATTAGGCAACATTCTAATAAAGTTTCAAGGATTCTAAATGAGATTTTCATAAGCTAAATATTAGTGATTTTGTGGAGCAGGGCACAACACATCTTTGAAAAGGCTCTTTCATCTCCAAATTGTGATAGCTTGGAGGTTTGCAATGGACTTCTTCTTGCCCCATTTCAAATGAGTTTTAAAAGGTAATGACCAGCACATTTTGCAAAGGAAAAGCAAAATAAATACAGCGATGGCTTCTGCTCAAGCGCTGCAGTTAAAATCTACCACGTAAATGCTTTTTGGAGAAATATTTTGAGCTTGTGAACAGCTGTAGAAGAGGGTTTTCATTGTTGATAACATTTGAGGAAGCATTTTCACATATTATTCACGGTTTTAGACATGTTGCAGCATTTTTAAATGCCTACCATTAATAAAAACGACCTTGGTAAATTTTTCAACAATCCAGCAATATTTTTTCAACTTGCAAATGGGCGTCTTTCTTGGTAAACGGATTTAAGAGCCTTACTAGTGTGTAAAACATCCAGACAAATTGCAGATTCTATTCAGAAAGCAAAATGGTGTGCAGGAGATCCAAATGTTACACTGTTGAGAAGATGTATTATTCGACGATTGGAGATTATCTGAGTGCAACAAATCAGCTTAATAAAGATATATTTGTTGGAGCCAAGCAATAGAGATGTGAATGAATGGCTTATTAGATTGGAATGAGCAGGTGACAATGAGTCAGTTGCAAGCAGAATGCACCGGTAGAAGGATTTCAAACCAACTATTTGACAAAATGTCAAACTGTGTGTAGTATGAAATGAAACCTCTAGATCTCTAAAATGCATTATTAAAACCTTGTTTTGAATGACATTAGTAAAGTTAACTGTATATGGGTAAAAATTTTACCTAAAGAGCTGGTAAACATGTTTTTACAAGCAGTGAAAATAGAGGTTAAAAATTTTCACTTGCAAAGTGAAAATAGAGCTGGTAAACATGTTTTTACAAGCAGTTAAAAAGTTTTGGGCCAAATCAACTTCAGTTGCAAATAAAGAGGGAAAATGAAGAGTGAGAGGCATGTTCCTAATGCCAGTTGGTTGCAGATCAAGGGAGCTCATGTGTGCCATGTGTCAACAATGGATTGATTTTAGGGCTTTCCTATTTTCTTCTCCTTTCTCTTAAGTGAGAAGTTTCATTGTATGGGGTTCTAAGTTCTCCAGGTCTTGGATATTGTAATTTTTGTACAGGGATTTGTTTCTAAAGTTAGGAGTTCTTCAAATTTCAGAGTTGTTGTAATCCATTTTGTTAATGGCAAGCAAATCAGTTTGCAACTTGGGATGAGTTATGTCATGCTGTAATTTCTCCAAAATGTATGCATTATATTTTTAATCAAAGTAATCAAAGATTATAATGGTTCTTGTTGCACATTTGTTGCAATAAGTGTTTGGATTGATGGCTTTTGTTCAAAGAACATGTTAAAGTGTGTTTTCAGTCAAACGTTGAACATATTGTGTTGCATTCAAGATCTATAAGAATGCTACAAATATGTCCTAAAGAGACCTCATTATTGTAAAACAATAATGGTTTAATGGTCACTGGTTTTGTTTTCAGGGTATTTCTAGATAAGTTATTTCATCTTGACTCTGTTATGGACAA